>PYHW01010190.1:1811614-1855030 GCA_013186435.1 Turdus rufiventris | reverse complement strand
GAGCATCTCACATCCCTCCGGAGCATCTCACATCCCTCCGGAGCATCTCACATCCCTCCTGAGCATCCCGCATCCCTCCGGAGCATCCCGCAGCCAGATGGGCGCTGCTCCCCGGGAGCACACCCTGGAGAGCTCGGGGGGAAAAACCGAACTGCCTCTACTCGTGTTCTGCTAATCTAATTAGGCAAAAGAACATCATTAATACCCTGTGTGTCTAATTGATTAACATGCCCGCTAAGCGCAAGGTTGCTCTCATTAGCGGAGTTTCGGAGCCGCGAATGCCTCTTTGCCCGGAGTTGTAAATGTGTTGTGTTTTCTCATCTCCTCTCCGCCTTTGTGAAGTATTTTGCATTTTCACAGGGCTATTAGGGATGAGGGGAAAGGGAGGAGATGGGGGAAAATCCCCGAGTACAGAACAGCAGAGGGTTTTGCACAGTGAGGGTTTGTTATCTTTTGTGCCTCGTTAACAGTGAAAAGCAGAGAGAGTCTTGGTTTTTTTCAATCTCATAACAATGGGATTCTTTTTTTCCTACCTCAAAACATGACAACAAGATTTTACATTTTGCACAGAAAAAAAAAAAATTAACTGGGGCTTCAGCCAGCTGAAAACCTAAAATTGTATAACTTGTTTCCATCGGAATGAATCAGACCTCTACATTTTCATTTTGCAGGTCTCCTTCCTTTTTTTCCCTCCTTTCTTCCCTTCAGTTTCATAAATATCTGCATATTTGTTTTTGCTTATACCAGGAATTTTCAGTTCCTGAAAGGATAAATGTGAGATGATTTATGTCTCTTGCCAGACACAAACTGACCAGAGGGATTTCCCAGGCTCCAGCAGCTGATCTGGGTGTAGGAACAGAATTCAATTTAGACCATCATATTATTCCTTTTGTAAGCAACCAAATGCAAATTCTGGTCGTGTTTTCCCTTTTGTTTGTCCTACCAGAGGGATAAAAGAAGCTATAAAAATATTAAAAGCTCCAGATTTTCTTAGGGAACTTACCAAGAGCCTGTTTTTTTCAGACAGCTTTGCTGTTTCCCAGAGGGAAAACTGTTTCCCAGGTTTTTTTCTCAATTGTGCTTACCTGGCCCAATTTTCCCCAGCAGCAGAAATCAGTCTACAATTACACATGGTCCATCTGAGCCCATCCAGGGCAAATAAAAGCTCAGGGTGAAGCCAGGGCTACAAAACCTCCTGAAATGTGGGCCAGCCTCTGCATTCCCTGGCCGTGTTTGGTCTCATTCCCCAGAGTGGTGACAAATCCCCTGTGAATCTGGGTCACACCAGGACAGTGACAAAGGAGCAGCACAGGCTGTGTGTGCTGTGGCTTCTGCTCAAGGACAGCCGCTCTCCAGCTGGGTAAAAATGGGTTTGTTCTTCAGGAATGCACAATAAAAAAAAAAATTTTAAATGCAAAGCAGATTAATGCAACCAATTGAGTTTCATGCTCACTTCCTATAGAGGCATTGTGGAATTTTATTTCTGTTTGTTTCAGGGGAGAAAAAGGCATTTCCAAGAAGCAAATAATTGTATTTACAGAATTATTTTTGTGTTTGTGGGTCCTGGGGGGAAGCAGTGGGAATGAACTGGGCACGTTGTGATGTGACTCACAGATAAACTGCTCAATGGACCCACTTCCCAGACCGCTGCTGCTAATTTAGGTTGGCATTTGTTTATTATTTTCCTTTCATGTTGCTCGTCTCCTCTCTATCGCCCACACTTCTCATTTCAGCAGGACAAAGCATGCAAAGGCTCAAGATGTTAAGGGAAGATCCCATCACAAACACTGCCCTGTGCCAGGAGGCAGCTGCAGGATTTTAAGGTTTATTCTTGTATTTTTCTGGCTTCCCATTTCCAAAGTGACACAGCTCAGGGAAACAGCTTTCCTACCTGGATTAAAAAGTCCTTTAGTGCAGGAGGAGACGGGACAGAGGGGCAGCAGCTTTGGGAGGTGAATTATTGACCCTCCTCCTCCAAACAGCTGCTCTGGGGTCTCTCCCACCCACATCCCCTCCTGCCACCTCTCCACAGCTACCATGCAAGGAATTGATCCCACATTTATTAAAATAAACTCCTTTTGTGTCTCTGCAGCTCAGGAAAAAGCACCCATCTTATACCTGGACTCCAGTTCTTTTAAAACACATATTTTTGCATGCTTTCAGCCTAAAATAGGGTTTCTGTGGATTTGGGGGGTTTTACCCACATCTATGGCAGATTAGGTTTTGAAAGAAATAATGGTTTAGCTTATTCCACCCAGGATCACAGCAAATCCTCTACCTGTTGAGAGCTTTAGTTACCAGATTTATAGAATTCTTGTACAAATCCTGTCAGTAGATTAAAGGCAGATCTGAGCATTTTATCCCCTCCAGGGCTGCAGGGCCAGGGCCCCTGGGTTTTCTTGTGGCCCAAAAAGGGGGACAACCCTCCCCAGGCACCCTGCAAAGGCTAAAAGCTCTCACCCTCAAAATCCCTGACTAAAATAAGCCAGAGAGGAGGTTTTCATCATGCCCTGGAGTGTCTCAGCAGCAGGAATGATTGCTGTGACACTCTGATTTTCTGTTTGCCCTATTAAGCCAACCTTGGGGACCACGGTCCCCACGAGGATGCGACCTCCCAAAGGTTTCCTGTGACATCTTCCAGCCCTTCTGGGGATGCCTCAGCTACCGTGGGGAATTCCAAAGCAGCACATGACGTGTGTTCAGGCACCTGAATCCCTCCTCAAATGTCAGCCTCCTTCAGAAGTTTCACACTGCAAAAATTCACCTCACTTCCCCTCTGGCATTCGGTTACGTTGGGGATTGCAAGAGCCGTGAGCAGGAATATGCATACACAGAGCTAGAGGAAGAAAGAAACACTTTAAATGAAAGATCAGGTCATGAATTAAAGATAAAGGAAATGTGATTACTGCAGAAACCAACTGAGAGCAGGCAAATGCTGAGGTGGATTAAGGAGGAGGAGGCGCTCACTGAGCGTTGCCACATTTGCTTCCGTAATATTCTGTTTATAGAGGTAGAACCAAAACCAATATGTAGCCTGAAAAGAGCAACATTTAACCTCCCCCGTGCCAAGTGCTTTGATTTAGGCTTCTCTTGATGTGCCAGATGTAATTAAAACTCCCAAGCAGCTGTGGGAATAGTGGAAATCCATCCTTCCCTACCTGCAGCCAGTGGAAGGGTGTCACTGGGAGCAGGTGCTTAAGGAGGCACCAGGGAGAGATCATTCCTGCTAACCTTTTGTCTGACAAGGGTAATGTTAGGGGCTTCCCTTCCCTCTCTGCTCCACACATTCCCCACCTCACTGCCTGGAGCTTTTTCCCTTCTCTCTCACACAGTGACACTGTGCAGCTGTGAGTGGATATTCCCCCTGTTCAGCCTCCTGACAACCACAGAGCCCAGAGCTGCATCCCTCTGCTGTCCTGCTGCTAATTAGGTATTACATACCTGGGTAATGACACTAAAACCACCCAGACTGGAAAGCATCTTGGAAAAGACCCAAAAATGTTAAATTTTGACTCAATATAGCATGTAGACCATGGCAGATTATCTTAAAACTCTGTACCAGACCCAAGTTCTGCTAAACCTTGACAGGTTCAGTTTTGACATCATGCAAACTTTGGTGCAAACATTTAATTTTAGAAGTTTTAGGTCTGAGTTAAAACCCAAGGAGGGGTGGATCTTACATCTTCTTGATCAACACCTGAGCAATCCAGGTGACTTCAACCCCTGCAGGGTCTTGGGGCTCAGCCCCACATCTGGCCTGCTCCTAAAATGAAATTTCTGCACAAATCTTCCCAGAACTAAGAAGTTTTACTTGACATTTTAGAAAATCACTCAAGGGAGACAGAGTTAACACAAATCATACCTCCTAGCCAGCAGTACATGTTTGGAAAATCAGCTTCATTGCACTACCCCAGGTTTTTTAAGCACTGTCTGTGCTGGAGAAGATGGCAAATAGCAGAAACACATGGTGGAACCAGGAGCTGAGAGAGAAATGTTTTTATGTCATCCTTACTCATTTATACCCTGAAGTTCTTATTTATCCCATGTCCACCAGCTGCTTTTCTCCTAATTAAACCCCTTGGAGGATAAACCTTCCTCCCACTGCCTTCCCACACATGGGCTCTTCAGAGCTGCCCTGGACACTCAGTTGCAGTTAGACTGCGGTCCACAAAGGCTAAACCAACAAAGAATCATCTATTTGGGGGATCCTGTGGCTGCAGGAAACAGAGGGGACTCCCCAAATCCCGTGTGTTTTCTGCTCCTGCCTGCCACAGCATCTTGCCTCAATGGCATTTGTCTCACTGCCACCACACCTGGTCCTGGAAAGGTTTTCTGTGCGCTCTCAGCTGCTAGTTTTGGTAATAGCATCACTGTAATTAGAAGGAAAAAAAAAAAAAAAAACAAACCATAGTAAGAGAAGAAGTCCTGGGGTGTGTAGGGGAAACAATGAGGTTTGTTTGAGATTCCTCATTGCTTTCTTGATCTGATCAGTGGTTGCAGGAAATACACACACACATACATTAATTCACACAGTTTAGCTTTCTCCACAGCTTCCTCTCCACAGACAGAATATAAAAACCATCATCATTTGATACTATAAAACTACTTGACATTCTTCATCGTGAATATCAAGATTGTTTTCTTGCCACTGCAAATCCCTGCGGATGCGTTATGCCCGGTTATCTCAGCTCAACACATTTCACAGGGGGACATGTTATAAGAGTGGCAAGATTGACAAAAATAAAAATTCACTTCAATGTAGAAGGCAAATCTATTTCTTGTTTGGCAGGCTCTGGCAACTGGTGCTTAAACAGCTCCTCATGCATTTCGGATGCACTCACAGCACTTGGGCAGAGAAATTGCTGCCTCCCAGTCTGGAGGAGAGACAGGCACTTTGCACCACCCGTCTGCTCGTGGATCATCAGAGCTAAAGCTGCACAAAAGCTGCTGCTTAAGTGCATTTCAGCCTGGGGATTTCAGAGCTGCCTTTGTAACACATTCTACACCGTTTGTATTGAAGTGAATTGGTTTAAGCATCGCCCCTACCCGGGGCAGAGCAGAGCAAGGGGTGGTGGAGTTCCTGCTGCCTCAACCAAGCAAAGCAAATGGAGATTTTGCACCACTTATAGGTGCAAATTCCCACCACTAGAAATGGGATCTGGGAGAACTAAAAAGCGTCGCAGGACTCAAAATATTTTAAAGTATTTTGTCCAGCACTTCATTATGGTGGAGACTTGCCTTTGACAGAAAATGAAAACCTAACAAGAGCTGGATAAGAAGAAAGAGCTGGTGGGGCAGGCTGGATGCTTCCAGGGAGGCTGGTGGGATTTTGGTTTTGTATTCTCCCTGGACATTTCACCAGTCAACTCATCTCCTGAGCTGGCCATGGTACCCAGAGATGTGGGAGCAAAGGTTGGAGTCCAAATCCATGGCCTGAAGTAGCTGTGAGCCAGCTGTGGGTGACACTGGAGTGTCAGCTACAGATACTCACCAGCTGTTGTCCAGATGTGTGGAAAAGGGGCAGGAGACCTGGCTGTGTCCCCTGGGTCTGGTGAGCAGCAATCCCAACACTCAGTGAATTGCAGGAACACAGTGTGCCTCATTAGAAGAGCTCCTCATAAGTTATTCATTGTTATTTAGACTCAATACCAGACAGCAAAATTTAATCAGCCAGTATTGTGAAATAGCAGTGAGGGAAAACTGGCGAGCAGCTCCGCATTTCCAGAGGCATTATGAAATGGTCCCTGTGGCTTTAGCTTCTCATTTTGCTGTGTTTGTTAGCAGTGCTGCTGTTCCTGTGTTATTCCTGCTAAGCACAGGCTGCTGGTTTCACTCCTCTCCACAGATGGAAGGCACAGACTCACCTGCTGGGACAAGTCCTCATGGCTGGGACCTTGGGGCTGGTGGCACGAGGGCAGGAGAAGATTGACAGAGAGTTTTTGAAGGATGTACTGACCACACTGTGATCACACTCAAAGCCAGCTCACCTGGTCCTTGAACATTGAAATAGAGAATGACTTTCAAAGTGACCTGCCCCAAAAGCAAAATTACATGGATTACAATGCAAGAATATTACCAGTCTTTCCTCTTGGTCATGCCAGTTCAAACCAGCAGCAGAACATGACTGCCATGATGAAGATGTAGCCTCCTCTTTTTCCATTTTTTCTATTTCTGTTTCAAGTCTGCAAACCTGTTCTCAAGCCTTCATTCACTTGACAATAACATATTAAGATCTCCTCAGATTTTTCCTTTCCCTCAGTGCTGCTGTCCTGGGTGAACCAGAGAGCCCTTTGAACTGAAATTGTGATTAATTACCATCTCTGCAAAGGGATGCTAAATTTCCCAGTTGTGACTTGATGACTAATTTGCTTTGTGAGAAGAGCAGAAAGGACCACCGGGCTCTTCTCATGGGGGTTTGAAAGGCAACCTTTTAATGAAAGTTAGAGGCACCAAAGAGGATTGCCCTGTGTGCAGTGCCAGCTCGGAAGGGTGAGCACAGCAGGTGAATGGGCAGGAGGAGCAGCACAAGATCACTGCTAAGCTGGGGCTCAGGGGAAGGGAGACACCCAAGCAGCCCCAAAGAAAGGCTTGGCAGCCACACCTTGCCTGCTGCAATCCTTACTTGAAAAAACCCAGATAAATTGTAGAATAAACTCAAGTTTTCCCTGGAGCTCACAGGGGTTGCAATTGCTTTGGGAAAGATTGTCTTGTGCTCAGCACAAGTGAAGCCCTGAGAACCGTGTTTGAGTTTCCCATGTTGTTAATACCAATGTGTGACATTACTCATACTGCCAGGGCTCGTTGAATCTCCACCAAGAAGGAAAGGGAAAATATTCCAGTAATAGCTATCAGTGGCTTGTGGCTATTTGCAGCACCTTGAGGGGCAGCATGCCCTGTCAGAGAGCTTTGAGATCCTTTATCTGAGTCCTCTCTTCAGTTAAAATTGGAGATATTCTCTTGTCATTTCCCTGATGTCCTTGGCAGGCAGCAAGCCATGTGCTTTTTTAGTACCTGTTGGTAACAGAATTTCCAAGTGCCCCAGAAGTCTGATATTTTTGTGTTCTTTTTTAAAATGGAGGGACACATTAATTAATTCATTCCAGGACCCAGGAGGAGCTCCTTGCTTCCCAGCTACACAGTCTCAGGGCTGCTTCCCAGTACCCATGTCAAACCAGGCTGCATCTCTGTGAGACAAGGAAAAGGAGGGTAGCAAATCCCCCCGAGCCTGAAAGGCTGATGCATTAGTTTATTGCCTCTCCTACCCTCACTAATGCCATAATCTGATGGAATTAGGAGAGATGGTCCAAAAACCAGGAGAGTGGAACGATTCCCTCCAAAGCCATAGGTACCCG
This sequence comes from Turdus rufiventris, assembly GCA_013186435.1. Taxonomy (NCBI): domain Eukaryota; kingdom Metazoa; phylum Chordata; class Aves; order Passeriformes; family Turdidae; genus Turdus; species Turdus rufiventris. Next base: position 1,847,678 of record PYHW01010190.1, on the reverse strand, counting down.
TGAGCCGCTACCGCACGTCTCCGTCTTTGCTGGGCATCTCCTGTGAGAAGGGAGGCAGCAGTGATCCCAGCAGATGTGGAGGAGCAGAGCCATATGTTTGAGTGATTTATGGCTCCCAGGGGGGCTGCTGCAATCACTGTCCTGTGGACAGCAGCCCTTGTTGGAAAGCAGAGGCTGAGGCAGAGCATGCGGTGACAGGAGATGGTGTCACAGATGTGAGAAAGGGGTGCTTGAGGGCTCTGGGAGTGCCTGCAAGAGGTGACAGGGTTTTCTCACCAGCCTGGCCCATCTTCCCTTCTCCTATCAGCACTTGGAGGGGCTCCATCCTGCAGCTTCATCTGCTTGGCTTCCTTCAGCACTGCTTGTTCACAGCCAGCCTTCTGCTCTGCTTGCTGCTAATGAAGTAATCCAGCGTCTCTGCCAGCCACCTGGTGCCTTTGTTAAACGGGGAGGGAGCAGCAAACTGCTCTCAGCTCGTCTCTAAGCTGACAACTTTTCTCATGTGTAGAGTCATAAATATGTAAGAAATTCAGCGACCACATCAAACGCCTGATCTTAGCTTAAACCTGACTCTCAAAGAGAGACACGTCTGCTCAGAAATCGCCTGTCCTGGACTTTGCCTGTTTTAGAGTGCCTGCTCTCTAAAGATCCTGTGATCTTTACTGTGTCCCCACTTGAGTTCTCCCTAAATGAATAAATTCATACCTGTTAGTGCAAATTGGGTAGGGAACCCTGTACCAAATGGAGGATTTTGTGAATATTTAATGAAATGGAAGAACAATGAAAAGTCCCAAGGCATGCAGAGTTTGAAGTAGGAGGTGATGGAAAGCAAGTGTGACAGGCTCTGCTGGTGGCTGCATTTGCCTTGGCACAGGGATTCCACAATGGAACGTGTGCAATGGTCTGGTGGGGAAATAAGTGATGGAGAACAGAGCTGGACCACTCCATCCATCAGGATTCAGAGGAAATTGTATGTACTACTAGTCTCAGGCATGCTTGTGTTGATCCCCCACATATTTTGTGTTATTCATGGTTTGAAGCTGTAACTATTTGGTTGAGGAAAAGACTCTGGATGGGTCCTGATCTTTTTCCCAACCTACAGATAATGGTGTTAGTCCATCGTTTCCACCTGAGTGAGAGAGACCTGAATGTGAACAGTGCATTTTGCATGCTGGAACAACATAAACTATGGAACCTGTCAAAGGTCACAATGATGAAATTGGGAAATTAAAAAGGTACTGGAAAAATTCTTTTAAAACTACCCAAGCTATGACAGCCCTGACTGCGTTTTGTGATTCATTGCTGTTGGGGAAAATATTTTGCCTGAAAACCTGCAGGACCTCTTGAACCAGAAGGACTTTCATAAAACACAGAGGAGTTCCAGCATTATCAGAGCTTTCCTTTTTCTTCTTTCAGGAGCCTCTTCAGAGTCTGGGATGGTATTTATAGGTCTAGCTGGAATTTGGGCATTAATAAATAAAAATGAAGAAACCAAAAGGAAATGAGTAATTAACTGCATTATACACCCAGGCTAGCCCTTTGTACTAGAAGTGTAAGGAAAGTGGGTGATTATGGATTAATTAGACTTGATCTTCTGGTTTCCAAAGAAATCAGAAAATCTGCCATGCCATGAATTTGTCACTCTTTTTATTTTTTCTTAGTTTTTATTTTCATTTGTCTGTAACAGAGTTTTAAATACTGATTCCAAATGTAATATGCTTCCAAAGCAGCATTAGTGCTGAGTCTAAACCAAACATTATCTGATTAAATCTTGACCCAGATGAGTTTGTCTACTTTCTAAATACATATTTACCATATGTTACCTCATATGCTGCTTTTGTTTTTTGCTGTATCTTGGGTCCAAATGCTGTAATAATCATATGTTCCTTTTAGTCACGAGTCAAACAAAGTTCCAAGTTTGCAACCACGTTTGCAAGACTGAAAATTAGAGAGTATCAACATCCATAGTCAATCAACACCCTGGTCAATCCTGATGCTGTCCCTTCTTCCCAGAAGATTCTGTTCCAGAATCAGTGGCCAAAGCCCCGGTGGAGTGGATCTTTCCCTGTGCTGAGCTGCCCAAGCACACAGCACCTTGCAGCCTCCTCAGGGCCCCTCTGATGCTGCAAAGTCCTGTATTGGTTCAATTCCTCTGATTTTCAAATGGGAAGCTGTCCTTTCTGCCTCAGGGAGGAGGTGATGCCTGTTCCTGCCCTGGGTATCTCCCCTGTGAGGTTTCATCTCTTTAAGCCATAGCACAAAGCTGAGCAGCCCTGGGGGCTGCAGTCCATGGTCACCAAATCTCTGGCAGGGCAGTCCCAACATCACAAGTCTTTTAGCAGCTGCTGAGCCTCCAGCCCCAGGTCACACTTGAACTGTCAAATGAATCAACACAGAAATGTGTCAGATTGGAGCGAGGGCTTTGGCTGGACCTGGCTGCTCCCTGCCTCCTCCAGCATCCTGCAAGGAAAATGTGTTTTGTCTGCTGGGAAGGGCTGTGCTCTCCCACCTCTGCTTCAGCACAGGTTAAAACCCTCTGCACACTCCCATGCAGATTCTCTTCTTTGTCCAAATTTCCAGAGTAATCATGAGGAGGCTGTATGGATCTCATTTCTAGCCTGCTGCTTAAAAATATCTTGCTTTTTGGGCTGGGCAGAAGGCTTACTAAGCTGCACATTTATACAGAGTATTCAGACTTCTTCATCAACTTGAATCAAATTTGACAGTGCCTAAAAAACCTCTGAGTATCTAGAAAATCTAAATATTTTTTAATGTGTTTAAGTATTTGCACTGTTGAAATTAAAGTGAACATAAATGCTGGTTTAATATTTATCCCTGTTTGTTCATGGATTTTATTTTCAGGGCTCTGTGACAGTAATATAAATGTAAGTTATTGCTGATACATATTCACTCTTTAATTCCTTTCTCCCAAACCTCTTTATACTTGTGCTACTTATTCTTGCTTGAGCTCTCCCTCTTTTTACATGTTTCCTAGCAAATTATAGTTAGAGGTGAAGTATTTTCTAGTTCAAGCTAATTTCTAGAATTATTCAAGCATTTAATTTAAGGAAAAGCATACAATTATAGCAAAGTACTTTGGAAAATTTTAATCCTTTACTAAGAAGCTGCCTTGGAGTTTCTGGGATGCACATTCCCTCATCATAGGCTGAACTGGGAGCCCACAACAAAACCCTTGAGCCAACATTGTCCAGCTTCAGCCCTGTGGTTGTGCTGCAGCAGGCTCAACATTGATTTTGGCTGCTGCAAAGCTGGTCCCATTAAACACACCTACAAGAAAGCCTCCCAAGGGAGTGGATTTCTGTCTGAACAGCAGAAGTTGCTGTGTTCAACATTTAACATCGAACATCCTCCCGCTCCACGCTCAGAATTGATTCTAAACTAGGGATTTATGTCTTCTTTCTGGGAAGGAAAATCCTCAGTGGGCAGAAGTGGGGAAGGAAAGTAAAGGCTGCTGCTCCTCAAATCCACACATGCTGGCCAAATGCCATTATGTAAAATATTTGCAGATATTCTGCATCCCATCCAGGATGATCTGCCTTATTGCAGTGCAGGTGCTCAGCCTGTAGCAGCTCTGAGCAGATTTCCTGCAGGATTATCACAACCTGCACCTCTAACCCTCTGTTTTAATGTATTCCAAAACAAAAGCATTTCTCTGGATATCTTCAAACAAATTTAATTTAATTCGTCTGTGCCAGGTCAGAAATTACACCCATGAATGGGGTCTGCTGTTGGAGTAACAATTTAATATAATTTAAGCCTTTTGGGACCAAACCTCACTGTCATGGCACCCTGGAGGACAAATCCACGGGCTGCAGGAACCGGAGAGTTTCAAGGCAGGTTTGTTTGAGATGTTTGCTCAGTGCCAAAGCCAAACATGAGGATTTGCTGCTATTTTATAGGTTGGCAAAAAGATCCACATAAACACAAGCTGTAATAATTAGCTGGAGACAGTAAGACACAAGTGCACTGGTTAAAGGGAGTGGATTTTGGCCCTGTGGTTTCTCCCCTCCCTTTGATTTTCAAGGTGGAATAGAATCATGGAATCACTAAGGTTGGCAAAGACCTCCAGGATTGTCAAGACCAATCCTAATGGAAATATGAAAACATTGGTGATGGTATCTGAACCCAGGCTGGTATTTAGCTCCCAGTCAGCTGGGACATGGCAAAAATCAGAAAGTGCTGAATTCTGGTGCAGGTCTGGGCAGTCAGGAAGGCAGGATCAGGCTCAAGTGTGGAGCTCTGCCACTGATTCCAGATTCTGGGCAGAACAGGAGCTCACCGAGGCTGTCTCTCCATCCTCTCTCCACAAACTGGCAACATTCAAACCTAATTTGCCTTGTAATGATTCTCATCCCATGTTTTTTCAGAAACAACAGCAAAACGTGTGATTTCATGAAGAGAAAATCAAAGATGCTCACAGGGTGTTCCTGTTATTATCGGCACATTTTGGGCTCTGTCTGTGTGATCAAATAAAGCAATTAGAATTATGATGATTATTGTTGTCACTTGCAGCTCCTCTCGTGCCCATGATCAATACCAGAGTTTCTGGTTCCCCTGTTGCTGCTCAGCCCAGGCCAGCCCACCCTGGGACAGCAGCACAAGGTGCTGCAGCAGGTCTGGATCTGCTCCTGCCTCCTCCTGATGAAACACAGCACAGCAGAGACCCTGCAGATGGCTGTGCTTTGATTTGGCATTGCTGTGCATTGATTTTAGGAGAGAATGGAGGACAGGAGCGCTGTATGCACCACACACTGGGGGGAAGGCAGTTCTCATTTTGGGGAGATTGCCCTCCTGATCCAGCTGGAGGTGGCTAAAGCAAGGTGTGCTCATGGGGATAACGTCACAAACCAGAACCATGACTTCAGATCCTCCTGCACACCCTGGACAGTGAATCTCCATGAACTTGGGGTAACAATTATTTGTTCCCATCTTTATCAGCTGCCTGGAGCCAGCAGGACCATGCCCTGTGGCTCTCTGCTGTGTGAGCAGCTGAAGCCCCATCAGTGCGGATACCCTGGCTGGAGGGGTCACCTCCACCAGCAGCTGCTGTTTGCCATGGAGCTGAGCACAGCAGCTCCCTACCAGGCAGGAGAGGAAGAAAAGGATTGTCTCCATGAAATAATTGTCTCCTGGAGGAGTTATAATAGTAGGCTATCACCTGGAGAGGCTGGTGGGAAGGTGGGCAGAGCCCTGTCAGTGAAGAGTGATTCACTGGATAACTGTTTTACAGGAGAACTCGCAGCACTAATCACAACTTCTCAGTTGCTACTGGATGAGAAGAGTTAAATGCAGAGTAAAAATAGCTTCCTATCTTCTGAGTCCTCCATGAGCACGGCACTTGTGAGGAAGTCTGCAATTAGGCAGACTGAGAATCTATAGAGAAATGGATTCGACTTACCTCCTTGACTTTCAGCACCTGAAGGAGAAATTCAGCCTGTCAGGAACTGAACATGAGACTACTGCACCTGTCCTGGATTAGGAGCATCACCCTCTCCAGATCCTCTGTTAGGTTCAAAAGCCAAACGGGATCAGCAGTCACCCCTCAAGCAAAAAAACCCCCTTGGGCTCCTGTTTCCAGCTCTCTCCCCCTTTTCTGTGAGGCTGGAGCCAGCCCAAGAGCTGCCCTGGCTCCAGCAGAGGGATGTGCTGAATGCCCTGGCTGTAGCAGAGGGATGTGCTGAATGCCCTGGCTCAGTTCCCAGCTGTGACAAGACCCTGCAGTTGGGTTTGCTGTGGCTTGGTTGGTTGGTTGGTTGGTGAGGGTGATTGTCACATTTTCTGTCACTATTTGCTGTCAAAATCTTCTCTAAACCAATTTTGCCTAAATTTGCAAAATTGCTTCTTCACATCATCCCTTTCACATCTTGAAGCAAGTGTGCATTTGATCAAAATCTTTCTTTTTATACTTGGAGCTCAGCCTGTGACATGTCACGCAGCTAATTCAATACCTGCACATGCCCTTTTATTCCAATAAAAGATGAACAGATAAAGTGATCTCCTCATATTGCAACACAAGATGGATTTTATTTCTTGCAAGTTTGCCCTTTTTCAAGCATATCTCAGATCTCTTCATGTGGCAGACTATCAATTTCTCCTTCTAGCTGGCATATTAGGCTCATAATAAATGTGTTTGCATACTTATCAAGGGAAGCAGAGAGTCTCACAGAGGACAGGGTATATTTCTGAGCTCCTTGGAGGGGTTTCTGGGGAGTGAACATCTCCATTAAGGTACAGATACAAGCAGGAGGGAGCTACACATCTTCCTACTGCATCCAAAGCTTAGTCCTCACAAAGATTAATTTAGGATTTGTTGCTCGCTCAGCTAATTTGTCAGTGGTTTCAGAGGCTCATCAGTGCTGTTAATTTGTTATTCTCTCAGTAACGATCCACTGAGGTGTCTCAGGTGTCCCTTTCTCCAGGGAGACTCAAATGAGGCACCCCTTTGAGACAAGGTTGTTTGAGGACAACCGGTGAAGAACTCCCAAAAGTCTTTAAAAGTAACTCCCAGAATCTTCAAAAATAACTTCTGGTGTTTATGGTCAAAATCCCACTTTATATTCAATATCCCACATTGTTATAGGCCCCAAATATTGGAAAAGCATTTCCAAGCATTGGCCCTGCTGTGCAAATGAAGCTGTAGAGGGGACAGAAAGCATTGCCTGGGGAATTCTGCTCTCTGAAAATATTACTTATACAAACAAAATCTGGGCAGATCCTGCCGCCCTGACTTCAGCTTGACTTTTGGCTTTTAATTCTTGAATTTCATAGCTCTGTTTCTCCTTGTGCCTCTTTGGCAGAGGAATAATTCTCCTTGCGCTGAGGTCAACCTGCTCATCTTGTCAGCATAGCTCCAGGTAAGAGAAGGGCTTTAAGTGTTTCTCTGAACCTCACACAATCCAGAGCCAGGCTGACCTGCAAAATTTGCTAAAGGATCAGAGCAAATTCTGGAGAATCGAGTCATTTAAAGAAATAATTTTGTTAATTAAACTCTGCCCAGCTGCCTGCCAGTTCATCTCACAGCTGCTTTTGTGGAAGTTTCTGTCGTTGTTACTTGTCTTTGCCACCTGGAGAAATACGGCTTCCTTTGATGACATGATCATTACTGAGGAAGAAGGACTCCATCTAATTTTTCTAACCTATTTCACATCCTTGTCACCAGTGTGGCTTTGCTGATGTTTAGCAATTTCTTGTATGAGTGCACCCTTCTACCCAAATCATTCTCCAGACTTTTTCCTGGGGCATTCAGAGCTGGGTTCAGGGCTGGGTAGGTAACTTTTTCTGTTTTGCTGTAAAATCATGTACTGCACTAAAAGGGAACTTGTTTTGGTTCCAACATCCGTGCACATGGGCTTTGTAAATAAAAGAGAAAAACTGTAGCCTGAGCTTAGAAAAAGAGAAAGCTCTGGAGTGACCTAATTGTGGCCTTGCAGTACCTTAGGGAGCTACAGGAAAAATGGAGAGAGGCTAACAAGAGTGACTGAATAAGGGGGAATCACTTCAAGCTGACAGAGAACATGTAGAGATTAGACATTAGGAAAAAAACTTCCCTGTGAGGGTGGGGAGGCCCTGGCACAGAGTGTCCAGAGAAGCTGTGGCTGCCCCTGGATCCCTGGAATATCCAAGGCCAGGTTGGATGGGGCTCTGAGCAGCCTGGGACAGTGGAAGGGAATGGGAACACAACCTTTAGGGTCCCTTCCAACCCAACCCATTCCATAATTCTGATTCAGCAGGAGGAGCAGTTACCCATTCTAGCAGAGACACCCCAGGATCACCACCTTGCTTTGGCATAAGGCTTTGGAAGGATATTCACAGGTTAGGCAAGGCAAGAAGCAGAGCAGGGAAGTCTCTAGAAACAAAAATGAAAAGATGCTGCAAGATCAGACATTGTTTTCTGTAAGATGAAAAAACCCAAGTTATTTTTTAACAGTGAAACTGTTGGAAATATTTTTGCTTGGAGTCAGAACAGTTTGTCTGTGATTTATGAGAATGTTTAGAAAGATAGCTATTGTCCAGAGAGTTCCCCTCCTCAGTAAACACCTTTCCTCTAAATCAACCAAAGATTTATTTCCCACAAGCTGGAATTTTTTTTTTAATCTCCTTTTCTTCAGTACCTGCAGTTCCCCAAACACCCTGTATGAGACTTATGGAAAAAAAGATGTCAGGCACTGAATGCAGCCCCAGTTATCACTGAAAGGCACTGAATGAGCTCCCTCTCTAACACAGGATGAAAAAAAAGAACTTCCCTAGCCTTTTTTTTTTTTTTTTTTTTTTTGAATCTCCTGCTTCCTTTGGTTGTTTTCTTACAGTTTAATATAGAGCAGTCCCAGGGCTGCTCTACATTATAGAGCCTCTGGAGTTGGGGCTTTTTCCTGATTATGGGAGCCTTTTCCCTTGGGTTGGGTACAACAGCCTCTGAGCCATAATAGAAGGAATAGAAAATCCCTCTCCAGGGATTTCTGCTCACTCTAACAGGGTTAATACTGTTTTTGTCATCTCTAGTCCAAGACGCTGGAACTGAGAAATTGTGTGGGTAGATCTGGCCGAGGGGAGGAAGGAAATCAGCACAGCCTGAGGTGTGAGATGTGGCTGGGAGGCATCAGGGTGGGCACAGGGATGGGAGCTGGTGCCTCTGCAGATCTGCTGGGGTCAGCAGGAAAAAAAAAAAACAACTTTTTATTTGGAAATAAAAAACCCCAGGCAAGCCCAGGAGGAGATACCAACAGTTTCCTGGCCACAGGAGTGTGAATAAACCCTTCCTCTGAGTCTCACATTCAGCATCAGAGCAGCAGTGACATCAGTGAGCAAACAGCAGGATGGAAACTGGGATTCTCCAGGCTGAGGTCAGGCTGTGCCCAGGGAGGTGCAGGGCAGAGATGGAGCTCAGCAGCCCCAGCAGCCTCAGCAGTCTCTGTTATTCCTCCTTGTGATGCTCAGGAGGGACCCTCAGAGGCTGCAGAACGGTGTCAGCACCCTCCTCTCACACAGGGATAGAGATTCCAGCATGGGTTTGGGAGGAGCCCAGGCTCAGGGTGTCAGTGCTTGAAAAAATAGGAGGATGTGGGCTCTTAAAAGGAAGAATAGCAGGAACGAGCCAGATTACAGAGAACCAATAAGAAACATTTGCACAGGTCACAGCAGGCTTTGGAAGAAATGAAGTGCCAAGTTTTTGAGTTTGAAATGTCACAGAGTAACTCAAAGCCAATGTAGGGAGTCCCAGGAAAGTTTTCACTGGGAACCTTTCTAGTGCTGACCCTGCTGCATCCCTCAGTGCTGGAAAAGGAAAGGGAATTTGTGAGTGCAAGGGACCAGGGTGAAGGGTGTCTGAACACATCCTGTTCTTTGGTGACATATAGCCAAGGAAAAAGCTCTTCCAGCCCATGGCATTTCCAGCATTTAATAAAAAAGCTCCCACCAGGAAAGAGCACAAAGCATGGCCAGTGATTTGTGTGTTTCCTGAAATCCAAGGAGTTCAATCAGGATCTGTGAGTACTTCTAATACATGGGAAGGTCACTGGGGAAAGACAGTAAAGAGCGTTTGGCTGCCAGGGATTTTTGCTGCGCTGCTTTTTCCTTTGCATTTTACAATTGCCAGGGCACTGAAACTTTGGAAAACAGCATCAATTATTTGGAGAAGGGCTGAGAAAATGAGGTTAATCTGCAAATTGAGTCCTGAGACTTGCTGAGAAAGATTGTGGTGTGGTGTGAGAGGAGAAGGGACGGGGCTGGGCTGGAGCTGGAGCGTTCCTGGCAGCCAGGGCTGTGCTCAGAGCCGGCACCGCTGCGTGGAGCTGTTGGAAGCACGGCTGGCACAGCCTCTGCCAGGGCTGCAAAAGCAGATTAAACCCCTGGGGAGCAGAGGAACAGCCCATCTGCATGTGCCATGCTTGGGGCTCCCGGCCACAGCAAGTGCAAACTTCCCATTTGGACTCCTCTGTCAAATCTTGTGTTTGTTCTTGGAATAAACCCCAGAATTTCCAAAGAGAAACCCGGTGTGCAGCACGGCTGTCTGTGTGACGAGCACTTGTACTGCATATATGAGGACAAAATGCATTTATTGCCATGAGGAATCAGATTTGGGCTTGTTGCAGTACCTGCCCAAGGGACCCCAAACTCCTTTATCTCTAAGCTAAAGCAGTTGATATCTCCTGTGTGCGTCCATTTAATGTGTCAGTCTCTGATGTTCGAGATAAATACACAGGGTTTGCTAGCCAGTACATTCATTCTCTTAGAAGGAGTTTTGTCTGTGTAAAGGACTGAATATGACCATGCAACACACAGAAAACAGGACCTGTAAAAGGCGCCTTGACACCTTCATTTCCCAGTTCTTCTTTCCCAGAGACTGATCCTTCTTCAGAGTGACTCTCTTACCAATAGCACCATACACATCACAGCATGTTCTGGGTTTTTGGCTGCCCTTTTCCTTTTTAAAGCTGCCCAAGAAGAGATATGCTGGGGTGTGTGATCATTGCTCTGCTCTGTTCATGTCTGTCCACTTTGCCAACCCACACACCGACTTGCTCACACTGCAGAGCCTCAGCGGGTGAATCTGCTGTGAAAACCAGCGTCAATAAATGTCCTGTGTATCAACTGGTTTGATTTAAAACACCCCTCTGAAATCAGTCCAGCCAAAGGCAGTAAATATTGTTTATTGCTCAGCCGAGCCAACACTTTATTTTGCAATAAGTTGAGTGTAGGAGTGCCTGTAAGTAATGATCCAGTCAATATTGCCACCAACGATGCTGATCCATGTTCCTTTATCCATCACCCCTTTCTCCTTCACTCCCTTGCTTTTTAGGCACAGCATGCCCCAACAAAATCCCTGTACACTCCAGGATTTCACCTTCCCAACCCATCTTAGACACTCCTGACTTTTAGAGAGAGGCTGTCCGTAGTGAGCCCAGTGGGAAGTGATTTTAAAGGCTTCAATCAGTCCAGCATCCCCTGCCTCATGAACCTGCTCTAGCAGGGCTGGGTGCTCCATGACAAAAAGGTTTTTATGTTCTCTCTTAGCACCCATCTCTTGCAGAGCTTTCCCTCTGCTGCTTCCTGTGTCATCCAAAAAATCCTGCCCGATGAAATCAGGCAGCAATAGGATTAACACGAAAAATTCCTTGTGACTAGAATCACCTGGAAAAAGAAAAAAATGAAAAATACTTGAGTCTACATAAAAGCGGGGTGAGGCTTCGCATCTAAGGCACAGTGGGACCCTCAGCTCGAAGTCCAGGCAGTTTAAATAGATGAGGTTTTTGGGTGACATTTTCCAGCAAGATTTTAAGTAAATGCCTTGCTGTAACATTTGAGATCAGGCGTTTCTTGGTTTCCATGATTCTTTTCCTTTTTTAAGCCGCAGACACACACACACAAAATATATTAAAACGAGCCCAGATTAGCTAAAAGGTCGGCTGGTTCCGAAACAAACAGTGGGGATTTATGGTGGAGGCTTTGGAGCATCAGAAGGAAGCGGTTCATCCCCGCCTCTGCTTTGGCTGGAAGGGGAATGTGGATTAAAACCTCGCTGGGAGCAGAAGTGAAGGTGAGAAGAGATGCTTTTGTCATTCATTTTGTAGAAAGGGAATTCACAAATTCCCCAGGGCTCGTGCTGGCAGCGGGAGAGAAAAGAGGTGCTGCAGGGAGAGGAAAAGGGTGGGAAAGGGGGGGATATCTTGGATGTTTTCCTCTGGCAGGCTCAGCCTCTGCCTGCTTGGACACCAGGGCTGGCAGGGTCTGAGGCTGGACCAGGGGCCCAGCTCTGCAAAAGCCAGTGGGGACAGAAGGGAGAACCTGCCTGGGCAAAAACTTTCTGAAAGAAAGGTTCATCCCTGCACGGGGAATGCAAGGCTGCATCCCAGAGACAAAGCTCTGTGCTCATCACCCTGGCTGTGAGAAAAGAGCTGTCTGCTCCTGAGAATCCTTCATGTGTGGCTCAGGCAGATTTGGCAAGGAATTAGTAGAATTTATTAAATTAATTAGCTCATAGAAATGCCCTGCTGAGACCTTTCCTGATGGGAGCACTCAGCCCATTTTTGGGGTGTTCCCTACCAACTTTTTGGGTAGTACCTTCCCCATGCACTTTTAGGAAAGGAGAGATTTGGCCGGTACAAACTGCACCAGCCTGATGAAGTGCTGATTGTACATCAACAGCCACATTATTTCCAGGTACCTGCTATTTCAGTTTGCAATTAGAATTATTTTTAAACTCTTGATACTCCCTGGCAGTGCTTGGCATGGAGGAAAAGTGGGAGAGGCAGCACATGGAGCCCTGAGGAAGAGTTGGGACAATTCTCTCCTTGTTGTCAGCCGTGCCTGAGCATCATCTGTGTGCAGAAACACGAGGCAGCAAAACCCAAACCAGAGCATTTCTGCAGACAGCTATTGATATAAACGTGCACATCCACACTGCAAAATTAGACCAGCAGATGGGTATCTTGTTTGTGGGAATAGCAACTGCTTTTCACAAGGCCAAAATGAAGTTACAGCACCAGAAGGGACAATAACTCTTCATTACACATAAAGATCCCAACAGAACTCACTCACTGCATCTGTGGGAGAGCTGCTTTAGTCCGTAATTGTGGCTTTGTGCTTAAATCATGGGGCTCTGAGCTCCCCCAGCTTGGGGGTTGAGGGTGGGGACAGGGGGTAGCCAGGAGAGGTTTGGATCCCAGCTGCAGCTCTCCTTCAGACAGCAGTACACCCCACCAACTTCCTTCATCTTCCACTTCCCTTTTCCAGGATAAATTGTCTTGATCCACCCCAAGACCTTGTCCAAGGGTCAGGAGCAATGGGGGAGACCAGCTGGGAACAGCAACTCTGACAAACTCCTCCCAACTAATAGAAATTTCATAAAAGAGCTGAAATAGAAGCAACACTGGTATTAAGAGATTATTAGTCATTCTCTAAACCAGAGTGGGATGAGTGCTGGAAAATATTTCTCTCCAAATTGATATGAGTAACATGACTAAATAAATCTGACTTTGGTTAGTTTTCTGTGGTGTTCTTATTGGATGGATGCAAGAAGAGCAAAACTGGGGGGAATATTGACTCTCGGTAGATGAGTTGGGGAAAGTTTTTTGTTTGTATTCAAGAGATGATTTGATTGAGTGAAGAATTAGAAATCTTTCATCAGCTAGGTAAGCAGTCTGGGTGAACACAGAGCCCACATGCTACTGGAAATAAGGTCCTCAGCATCTGCTAATGGACAGGAAAAATTATGGCTGTCTTTGAATAAACCAGTGATACCCTGAGTGAGATTTACTCCATCTCCTCTCTTCATTTTCAAATATTTTTATCTCAAAAGCGACTGAGTAAACAAACAACTCACCAGAGCTTTACAGTGTGGCTGAAGGAGTAACTCCATCATGGACCACTCGTTCTTGGGGAACCTTTTCCTGTGGAGGATCCATTTGTCACCTTCAGCATCACCACAACATCCCCACTGCCCCTGTCCCTGCAACAGGGAAGCTCATAGAGGAACCCACATCCCCAAATATGAAGATATTAAGGGATCACTGATAGGGATCAAAGCAAAGCAGCTGTGCCATGGCACTGAGGGTGCCCCGAGCAGGTCAGAGCACAGGTAGGTATTTTTGGGTGCATTTTCCCCTTCATTTACATGCATTTATCCTAGCTGCAGCAAGAGCTGAGTGGATATTTGGGAATCAGCAGTACCTACAGATGTACAAGAGTGTCCGAGCACCCCTGATGCCTCTCCTCACCCGGAGGGGGATGAAGGAGAGGGCTCAGACCCGCGAGCAGCCCCTTACCATGCCTGTGTGTCTGACTCAGTGAGGGATGGAGAAGATGTGGGGGAGTCTCAGCCCAGCCCAGGACCTACTCCCTCCCTCTCTCTGTCCCTACACGGGCCGCACTTTGGGGACCAAGCTGGGGCTGCAGAACCGAGCGGGACCGGGGCTGCTCTGCAGTGACCGGTGGGGTGGCGGGTGTGTGTGTGTGAGAATGTCCCGGTGTGTGTGTGTGAGCATGTCCTGGTGTGTGTGCAGGTGTGTGTGTATGTGTGTGTGTGTGCATGTGTGCCTGTCATCATGTGTGTATCCGTATCCCAGTGTGTGTGTGTGTCCCTGTGTGCGTGTCCCAGTGTGTGTGTCCATGTCCCGGTGTGTGTATCCATGTCCTGGTGTGTACGCATGTCCCGGTGTGTACCCATGTCCCAATGTGTGTCCATATCCTGGTGTGTATCCATGTCCCAATGTGTGTATCCATGTCCCTGTGTGTGTGTCCATGTCCTGGTGCGTGTATCCATGTCCTGGTGTGTGTATCCATGTCCTGGTGTGTATCCCTATCCTTGTGTGTGTGCCCATGTCCCGGTGTGTGTGTCCATGTCCTGGTGTGTATCCCTATCCTTGTGTGTGTGCCCATGTCCCGGTGTGTGTGTCCATGTCCTGGTGTGTGTGTTCATGTCCCCGTGTGTATCCCTGTGTGTGTATCCCTGTGTGTGTGTCCATGTCCCGCTGTGTGTGCCCATGTCCCGGTATGTATCCATGTCCCAGTGTGTATCCATGTCCCGCTGTGTGTCCATGCCCTGGTGTGTGTGTCCTTGCCCCGGTGTGTACCCATGTCCCGGTGTGTGTCCATGTCCCGGTGTGTGTGTCCCTGTGTGTACCCATGTCCTGCTGTGTGTACCCATGTCCCGCTGTGTATCCCTATCCCGATGTGTGTACCCATGTCCCGCTGTGTGTACCCATGTCTCTGTGTGTGCCCACGTCCCGGTGTGTATCCCTATCCCGATGTGTGTACCCATGTTCCTGTGTGTACCCATGTCCCGGTGTGTGTCCATGTCCCAGTGTGTATCTCTGTATGTGTATCCCTATCCCGGTGTGTGTACCATGTCCCGATGTGTGTGTCCATGTCCCAATGTGTATCCCTATCCTGGTGTCTATCCATGTCTCGGCGTGTACCCATGTCCCGCTGTGTATCCCTATCCCGATGTGTGTACCCATGTCCCGCTGTGTGTACCCATGTCCCTGTGTGTGCCCGTGTCCCGCTGTGTATCCCTATCCCGATGTGTGTACCCATGTCCCGGTGTGTATCCCTATCCCGATGTGTGTGCCCATGTCCCTGTGTGTACCCATGTCCCCATGTGTATCCCTATCCCGATGTGTGTACCCATGTCCTGCTGTGTGTACCCATGTCCCCATGTGTATCCCTATCCCGATGTGTGTACCCATGTCCCGCTGTGTGTACCCATGTCCCTGTGTGTGCCCGTGTCCCGGTGTGTATCCCTATCCTGGTGTCTATCCATGTCTCGGTGTGTACCCATGTCCCCATGTGTATCCCTATCCCGATGTGTGTACCCATGTCCCTGTGTGTGCCCATGTCCCCATGTGTATCCCTCTCCCGGTGTGCACCCACATCCCGGTGTGTGCGGGGCGGCTCCCGCAGCCGGGTCACCTCGGTGCGTGCGGGGGGAGCCGCAGGGAGGGCGCGCCGGGGCCGCGGGCGCTCGCACGGAGCGGGGGGCGCGTCTCGCAGCCGCACACGCGCGGCAGCCCCGGGACCGCCGGCTCCTCCCGCCGCATTAAAAGCAGCCAAGTTCCCCGCCGGGGGCAGCGGCGGCTCCGGGCGGCGCGGCGGCTCCGGGCGGTGCTGCCCGGCGCCGGGGATGCACCCCAACGCCACGGCCGTGCCCGCCGGGCCGCTGCCCCCGCACCCCAGCGGCTATGCCAACGCCACCAACCGCTCCGACCTGCTCCCCAAAGTGCCCGACGAGGAGGACCTGGACGTCAACACCGACATCTACTCCAAAGTGATGGTGACCGTCATCTACTTGGCTCTTTTCTTGGTGGGCACCGTGGGCAACTCCATCACGGCGTACACGCTGGTGCGGAAGAAGTCGCTGCAGAACCTGCAGAGCACCGTGCACTACCACCTGGCCAGCCTCGCCTTCTCCGACCTCCTCATCTTCCTCCTCTGCATGCCCATCGAGCTCTACAACTTCATCTGGGTCCATCACCCCTGGGCTTTCGGGGGAGCCGTTTGCAAGGGCTACTACTTCCTCCGGGACGCCTGCACCTATGCCACGGCGCTCAACATCGCCAGCCTCAGCGTGGAGCGCTACATGGCCATCTGCCACCCCTTCAAAGCCAAGAGCATCATGTCCCGCAGCCGCACCAA
Source organism: Turdus rufiventris (assembly GCA_013186435.1). Taxonomy (NCBI): domain Eukaryota; kingdom Metazoa; phylum Chordata; class Aves; order Passeriformes; family Turdidae; genus Turdus; species Turdus rufiventris. Next base: position 1,831,529 of record PYHW01010190.1, on the reverse strand, counting down.
GAAGTTCATCAGCTGCATCTGGATCGCCTCCTTCCTGCTCGCCATCCCCATGATCTTCACCATGGGGCAGATTTACGGCAAGGACCAGGATCCCGACTCCCTCATCTGCACGGCCATCGTGGACACCTCCACGCTCAAGACGGTCATCCAGGTGAGGGATGCTCGGCAGCCGCCCGCTCCCCCGGCTGGCCAAACTTTGCGGAGCCGGGCGGGCAGGAGGGGGAGGCTGGAGCGGGGACCGGCTCAGAAATGTCCGGGGATGTCCCTCCAGGGCAGCCCTGAAGGGACCCAAGGTGAGCTCAGGAGGGTTTTGTGAGGGTCCCGGTCCCGCACCTGCTCCTGCCCCCCACTCTGAGCAGAAACCTTGCACCGGGGTAAATCCTGTCCCGGGCCCGTGCATCCCTCCCCGGAGCTTCCCTGGTCCCGGTCCGGAGCTCCTGGTGCTGCACAGCCCGGGACAGCCGGCCCCGCTCCGCAGTGTCGCACAGAGGACTCTCGGGTCCCCCCAAAAGTGGCAGGTCATGGCCAGAAACCCCCAAATCTCCATCCTTTCTCTGCATTTTCTGCATCTCCTTCCCTTCTGCTGGAAGGCGGCCAGCAAGTTCAGGGGATATAAAACCATAAAACCATCTCTCCCCCTCTGTCAGTTCCTTGTGTTGATGCAGAGCCCTTTCCTTCAGTATAGTGACAGCTCCTAATTTCAGAAAGTTTTGGACACAGGGTGTAGTAAAGGCTTCTGAAAAGGAGCTGCATCGTGGAAGGCAGAGGCTCTGCTATTTTTGCTGTTTTGGGGAAATCCGTAGCTGGTTTTAGCAACCCCTCCTGACTTCAGCACAGCTTTGGTGCTCTCCACACAGTGCTAAAATCCAACACACCCATGCGTGGAAAGGATTTCAGCATCAACACTTGCCGTGCTCCAGTGCTCTGGCGGGTTGAGGCATTTGTTTACTGGAGCATTGAGCTTGAAAAATGTAAGAGACGCGGAAGGAGGGACAGAAGAGAGCAAGACACCAATCTCCACAGCCCCTTGGCTGCCAGGCTTGCATGTGATAGCTGCTCAATTTTTTATTTGGAACATGAATTTCAGGTGGGGTTAATCAGCGGGCAGTTGGAATTTAAAGCTGCATGTGTACTGGAGTCGGGATGTTCCCAGTCTTGAAGAGAGGGAACTTAAATGAAAATTAATCAGAACCTCTCCTTCCCACTAAAAGCAGGTGAGCATATGTGCATTTAGGTTTAAGATCAGAGTCCATAAATGTTTAGACATAACTCTCTCAGTTTCCCCTCTGTACTGTTCCAGTGAACCAAAATCAAGCTCTGATAGAAGCCCTGGATTCCCTCTGCCATAATCCCTAACTTTCATCTGAGGTGGTGAGGGCTGCATTTCTCCTGGAAGGTTTTGTCAGCTGGAGCCCAGTGTACTTAACCCAAATTCTCTGCTCTCTGAGGAGATGTGAGCCATCTGATTTAAGAACAATGGGACTGAAATGCATTATTTCCACTCATGTTCCTTCTAGGATTAAACTGATACTCATTGTTACCATGGTAGGGCTAAAACTGGAGGATTATTTCCTATCCATATCTTTGGAGATTACACTTTAAAGAATTCTCAGTGTACCTTATAGTCTTGAAATAATTCAGGCTCTACCTTATCCCATTAGCCAAGTCAGGAGTAGGAAGACATGAATGTATTATGTGTAAGTGAAGTTCACCTGTGGGCTTTTCCTCAAATAAATATATATTTAATAAACTAGTGGATTAATTTAAATGTTAAAGAGGCAGCTGTTGGGGGAGAAGGAGGAACCAAACCCCAAACCGTGTCAAGCCGTTCCTTCTCGGGCAATCCAGCTGCAAAAGTGGCTTTGCCAAGACAGGAAGGTTGTTTCACGGTTTCACCCCATTCTTCTGAGCACAGGGAAGCATCACACAACGTGAGGCAGGGCCCTGGGCCGGGGAGGCTCTGGGGTGAATAAGCACAGCAGCTGCAAGTCAGGTTTGCAGTGCATTAATGGAAAGCATTACACAGCGTGTGAGCCGGCGCTCGCACGGCGTAAGCTGTGCAGAGGTTTAAAAAAAGACAAGTGATGGAAGATCCGGGAGAGAAAGGGCAGTGCTGATGTGCAGTGTGACGTGCAGAGGTCTTGCTGGGTGGCAGTCTGGAGCCCTGGTCTTTTGTGGTGGGTTCAAGCTGCTTTACAGCATCTCTGCTTCTCTTCGCATTCATTTTCTGTCTTTAAATTAAGGAGAGCAAGGATGCACTTGCTCGAGCTGGCAAATCGCTTGTAATAAATCACTCAACATATTTCACTCCTATTCCTGTTTGGCAAACTGTCTAAAGCAAGCTGTCTTTTTTTTTTTTTGGAAACCATTAGCTCTCCAAGTGGTTTTATTTGTTGACTGATTGAAAGAAGTTCAAGTTCTGTCCCAGAACAGGACATTGTACCCATTTATACCCTCAGAGACCAGTGTGAGCTATGGCTCTGCTGGGATCATTACAGGAAAATGATCTTGTCTGAACTGGAACAAGCTTCCTGGAAAAAGTATTTCACAGAATCACAGAATATTCTGAGTTGTAAGGGACTATTCCATTGTAATAATTTAACATCTCTGATTTTGAAGAAGTTCCTCTGTATTTTCTTTGAGCATTCAAATTTTAATGGACATTCCTGAGTGAAATGAGACTGAATGTGAACAACCAGGATTCATTGTAATAATACTAAAAAAAGTAATTATTCAAACAATACTCAGGAAATTTGGTTCTTGCACGTATTAACTTGCACCACTTAAGCTCCACAACAACTGTAAGAGGTAATTACTGATATTATTCTAGCAATTGCAAATTGTTCAGGGCAGCACACAATCAGGAAGAGCGATAGGTGAGATGTTCTGCAGGGTGACACGGTGTGTCCCCACAAACCAGGCACATCTCACCTCTTGCCATCGAGGCATAAGTGCTGTGTGGCCTCTAAAATGGAATTCTTAGAACTCTTTCCCCCTTTGCTCATCACTGTCCTTGCAGCTGCTTCACTCAGCCTGTGGATCTGGTTTATTATATATTCTCCATTGCCGAGTTTTCATGTTCTTCTACCGGTCAGGGACGTCTGCTTTGCATCTTGGCATCCACGTGGGATCTGGAGCCAGGAGTAAGTTCCATTATAGCCACATTATTTAGGTCTAGTAAACTCTTTAACTGGCAGACATCCTCTGAAAAGCACTGTTGCCAGTTTTATGTTCTTTTTCCACCTAGATTAAACACCTCTTAAAGCCATAGAAATAAATTCGTGTTTTCGTGGCACTTCAGCTGGAGGAGGTTTTAAAGCTCCTCGTTGTTGCAGCAATAGAAAGGAGAGTTCTGGGGCAGGCTGAGAGGTTTTCCCTGTTCACTTGTGAGCCTGTGCCTGTGGGGCTGGCTCTGGAACCAGCTTCCTCAAAAAGGATCTTTCTGATAGTCCTCATCTACCACGTTCAGCCCTGTGTGCCATTAACACTGCACACTCCCAGCCCTGATTTTCAAAGAGCTCTGAATTTTATTGGCCAGATGCAAATTGATTTTCCTGCTTATTGCTTTGTTACCTCCATACCTGTTTTCTGGAGAGGTTCGCAGCAGAAGGTGGGGAAAGAGAGGAAGCTGAAGGAGATACCAACAATCCTTGTGCACCATCAGTCCCCACACACAGAGTCAGCAGCTCCCCAAACTAAAATCTAGGATTTCATCTGAGCCTGGACTGGGCACACAAGGGGAGCTGGGTGTGGGCAGCCCCAGGCACCCCAAAATTCACAGGGGAAGATGTTTTCCCACTGATGTGGCTCAGCCTGTGCCTGGGTGGCTCTGCTGCAAAATGTCCCCCAAGTTACAGCAAGTGCCTGGGCAGAGTGTCTGACACATGCTAATGTTTTATTTGCACGGACAGCTGGTGTGATCCCATTTATTAAAACACATGGCAGCAGGCCCTGCTCCTCCAGAAACTGCCACAGCTCCAGCAGCTCTGAGCTGCTCATTTGTTAGGGCAGCACTTGGGGAACTCCTCTGGACTCCTCACCCTTTGGAAGGATTTCTGTTGTGCTGTGGATCTGCTCTGCCTCAGCCCACCCCGCGTGGCTGCAGCTCACCCTTCCCTCCAGAGCCCTCGTTTATTATGTTTTATGAAGGCTGCTCACAGTTTGGATGATTTGTAGAGTAAATAACTCTGCACATGAAACACCTCTTTGCTCAAGTGACTCCTCAGCTTTATTTCTCCCTACACGCAATGCCTTTGAAGGGACCTGCCAAAGAGCCTCGGGTGTGAACGGGATGGAAAGGAAGGACCAGGAGCCTTGACATCCATTACCATGCTCTCTACACACTCTTCCAACATCATCTATTAGATTTCCATTAGTCTGAGAGCCTCACAGAGTTATTAATTCCATGTCTGATGCTGCAAACCCTCCCTTACACTTTGCTCTGCTGAGGAGCACCTTGGCAGGGTGGTGGGATGTGCTCGCTGCTCTGTGATGGTGCCCACCATCACATCTGGATTCCAAGTAAATAAACATGACAAGTATTTCTCCTGATTTCGTGAAAATAGCAAGCTGTAAAACCAAGTGGCTGAATTCTCTCCAGGTTTGCTGGCAAACCCTATCCAGGATTAGTCAATGGTTCAGGAATCCTGTGTTTATACTGGTATTGACTAGAGGAATTGAAGTTGATTTCTTTTCCTTAAGTCTCAGCCAAACTCGTAGTGCAGCTGTTAATAACTGTGCTGTTCTAAACCACTCACCACACCAGAGAACCTGGGTGCCACTCACCCCTCTGATGGCACCACAAATGGCACCTTTGTGGCAGGACTGTCCCATCAGGTCATGGTACTGCCACACCCTCAGGTGGACAAGAAAACAAAGATATTGGTGTGTAAAAGTGTCTGCATCCATCCCCACAGTGGTGCAGAGGGACCCCAGCAGCAATGCCCATCTGCTGTGGTGGGAGCATCCCTCAAAAGCTGCCTTTTTTTCTTGGACTATTCAGGGAACCAGGGCTTTAACTCAGCATATGCACGACAGCCCAGCCTGCCTAATCCCAGCCCGTTTACACTCTGCTCTGTCTCGCAGCTAGATCTAATTTAAATAAGCTCTTGTGTTCATTGCTTTACATAACCACTTGGCCTGCTGTGTTTTGCCAGTTCTTACATAATTTCTTCTCTTCCCCCCCCCCCCAATTGATTTTAATTCACTCGATTTCTTTTTCCCTCCCCCTTCCCAAGATGTCAGCTGGAGAGATAATAAAAAAATGGGGAAATGTGGCCGATTGGTTTAGCTCTTAGGTTTTCCTCTTACCAGCAGTTTGTGAAGGCAGAAGAGATGAAGATAATCTCATAGTTGCTTTTCTAAGAGGAAAAAAAAAACCTTCATCTGCCTTTAATCTTTCAGATCATTTAAAACAGTTATTTAATTGTCATCTCCCTGCTTCCCCCCTCCTTTCCCTTAAAGACTTTCACTCCATCTCTGTGCAGCATCTGCTGGAGACTCACAGATGGCACTTTGGGCTTCCTGACGTTTAGAAACGCTTCTGTGTCCTGCCTGAGGCAGGCAGGATGGGCAGCATCCCCTGTGGGACACAGGGGTGCCTGGGTGGGGGACAGAGGGGAATTTGGGCTTCCATGGTGTCCCCACTGCTTTCTCCCTGCTGTGAGCTGTCCCTTGCTGAGGGCCAGGGGACAGTGACACAGCAAAGGTGACCAGAGGGGCTGGGGGATGTGGTGGGGCTGGGCTGACAGGGTGGGAAGTCTGAGCCTTAAAGCAGAGAACGTGAAACACCAAACCCATCATTCCCAGTGCTGACACCCCTCCTTTCCCTCACATGAAGCAGATAAATCTGGGTTTTTACATTCCCAGTCTGTCTGGCTGCTCTTTGCCCTCCAGGACAGCCACTGTCACTGTGTGAAGCTGGAGATGCCTCCAATGCTCAGCTCACTCCTTGTGCTCCAGTAACAGCTCCCCCATGTCTTGCTTCCCATGGATACCATTTCTTCCATCCAATTGCAAAGTCTCTTAGGTGTGGGATTAAAAAAAACCCAAACATATAATGATGATAAATCATTTGAGCTGATGAGGTATTCAGGTAAAAAGTGCTTGGGTTTAGAAAAGGTGGTGATAAAGGTGGAGTACTAACCCTGACTAGGGAGAAAATCTCTGAGCTGACAGTTCATTCCCAGTATTTTTCTGCATTCACTTGTTTTCTGTGTATGGGAGGAAAATATTAGCGAGACAGATTTGTATCACATTATTCGAGGTCCATCCTCCTCCTGCCTCCCTGGGGTACCAGAAGCTCATCATCCCCCCTGCTCCTGCAGGACAGGATGCTGTGCACAGGCTGTGCTGTGTGATTCCCATCCTTGGCCTTTGGAGAGGATGCATCTGGAGGGCTGGAGGAGCTGCTCACCTGCAGGTGGTTTCAGCATGTGAGATTTGCTCTCATCTCCTGTGGCTTTTTCACTTCAGTAATTCTCAGTGCAGAGTGCACTGCTGGGCGCAGCTCCATGGCAGCTTTTCCTCTCCCAGGGAAAGGAAGGTAGAATGGACAAGGCCTTTGTAGCTGAACCTTTTCCTTTGAGGAAAAGTTCAGTGAGGTTTCTTTGAAGCTTTTGTGTCCTCATGGGCTAGGGGCAATTGTCAGCTGAAGACAGGAATCAAAGAGATGAGATTTTCCTAGTAGAAGTGGGAAAAAAAAAGAAGGAAAAATGTAAACTTTCATAAAGCCTAGTATTTGAAAGGGGAGAAAAAGCATCTATTTTATGCAAAATGCTGATGAGAAAGCTGGGAGTACCTCTGGAGTGAGGAGTCGTGGACAGAGCAGGAAGCATGTTCAGAATCACTAACTCAGGGAGGGGTAGCTGTGCCCTGGGTTGGGTGGCACTGCCCATGGCTGTGCTGTCACCTGCAGGGAGCAGCCCTTGCTGCCACAGTGCAGCCGGGGTGTCCCTGCTGCCTTCTCCTGGGCAGCTCAGCCCTGCTGCTGGTCCCCTCCTGCCTGAGGTGCTCCCTGCTGCTCTCAGGGCTTTGTGAGGTGCCAGGCAGCCAGAGGAGGAGCAGTCTCACCCCTTCACCATCCCATTTTCTTCCTCTTTTTACCTTGAATTAAGGGGTTCATCACCTTACAGCCTCACCCAGACCTGGGAGCTGGGACCTGCTGCAGATCTGCCACGAGCTCTTGGATGCAGGATGACATCTGGCTCAGCAGACCCCTACTTTTGATCAGGACTCCAACGAGCTAATTAATACAGTCATTGCAATGCCACATCCTATTAATTTTAACTTAATCAAGAACAAAGCATGTCTGCACTGCTGAACCGAGCAAATATGATCTTAATATGTGGCAGGACTTTCATAGCACCTTGTTCCCTTGGAGAATTTGTTTAATAAGTCCATGACTATTTGAGTATGTTCAATAAGAAATTAACCCACTTTCCCCTCCTATTCAGTGATTTTTTCAAAACCATCTTATAAAAATGCAGCTCACACAGCTGCTGGGAAAGTTTAACTCATTACTCGCATCACTATTGATTCCTCCTGCAAAGACCTTACATTTTATCCCCACGGGGGTAATTTATACATTTTAATATACTCATTTAATTCAAAAAAAGAAACTCAATCCTTTGAGTTTCCCATGTTTCATTTTTTATTGCTGTCAGTCATGGACTTGTGACACTGTCATACTTGTTCCTTAAATTCAAGCATGTCAAGTTTGATAAAGCACTGTAGGCAGAAGAAGGATAGGTTTAGACTAATAAAGAGATTATTTGACCTCAAGGTACAATGATGGGGAGCTGTGGATGCCCCAAACACTTAATAGACTGCACTTACTAACCCAAGGAGCAAACTCTGCCTCAGGCTTGTCTCCCTCACAGCTTGCAGGCAATTCCTGGCCAATGCAGGATGGAAAATCCCTTGAAAGAGGAGCAAGAAAAGGCAGGAATTTGCTCAGTAAGTATCTCAGAGTGCAGCAGTCCAGAGGAGCCAGGCACATGGGCAGCCTGGCACTCTGAGCACAGCCTGGAGATCAAACCATGCCAGGAAACAAACCCTGTAATACCTGAGGCTCCATGAGAGGAGCTGCAGCAGAGGAGAACACAGAGGAAAAGCACCAAGCTCACTTCTCCTTCAGAATAAGTCTTTTTTTTTTTCCCTTGAAAGTCTAATTGAATTTTCTTTGGCCCCATCCTCAGCAACCCAAGGGGAGGCTCTAGCACAGCCTCCTGCCTGCTCAGCCTTTATGGAAAAAATCCATGAGCAGAGTGTGGGGATGGGCAGAGGCATGCAAAAATGTCCACAATAATTTCAGCACTCATAGAGCTTGGGCTGACACACTAACCTCACAAAATAGGTCAAATTTTCCCCCAAAAAAGAGTTTCTCAGGGCACCAGTGATGGAAATTTCCAGCACTTTTCCCTTCAGCAGTGATGCAGATGAGCAGAGCTGCACAGTCCACTGTTAGCAGCTCTCACATTTGGGGCTGCAGTCAACAGGGGGACAGTGTTTGACTTAAATATGGCCTTTAATTTATTTATAACTGCATATCCACCACTCAGTATCATATTTAATGCAAATAACATTCAAGTGAAATCCCCACTGAGAGGCACATTATGAAGATTAACAGCCTGGCTTTTCTATTACCCTGGTTTATACACCGTGGATTTGTGCCCTGTGCTTTGTGGGCAAGTGCTGGCAATATTTGAATCCAGAAATCTATATCTATGCCTGCTATTTTGCAAAAATTGGTGTCTGAGAGCCTGCTTGTGATTCCACAAGCAAAGAAAAGGGCTGGAGGCATGAAAACCTCTGGGAAATGCTGACATCCAGTTGGTGAGAACCTAGAAGGGTTATTTTTGCTGGTCGTGTAATAGGGCATCGGAGAGAGGTTTATTTCTTTTAATCATACAACCCACTTTTCTTTTAAACAGGCTGTCAGGAAAATTAATCTTACCAAGTTTAAGATGATACTGAACATATTCTCATGCCCTGAAATTATCTGGAGCTGGTTTATTCCTTTGGATCTTCCTGTGGTGAATTTGTCGGGTGCAATGCCACAGGCCCAGCACCTCATTATGGAATTTGCTAGTAGGTTTGATTGGGTCTGTGTCTGTTTTGGGTCCTTCTCCCTCTGTTCACCTTTCATGGGGGAGAAATGTGACCAACACCACACTATAAAAAGTGGCCAAAGCTGTTTGTTGCCCCAGCAGAGTGATGCCACTTGTTCCCTGTGTCCTCTTTCAGATTCTGGCTCTGTCACTGCTGCTTGCTGGGAGCTTGTCTCTTGGAAGGGAAACCTTTGCCCTCCTTTTTCCAAGAGGGAGTCAAACACTGATGAGACTCCCAAGGGCAGCTGCTGCTTGAGGGCAGCGTTGGAGTATCAGGAGCCCAGCTTTAACAGGAGAGAGGTCAGCGCAATGCCAGCATGGCCAGAAACTCTGCCTGATCTGATGGCTTTCCAAGAGCATCCTGGAGCCAAGGAAAAACCATTTATTCTTTAGTATCTAGCAAGGAAGGGAGTTTGTTTGAAGACAGAGCACTAGCAGCTGCAAGAGCCATTTTTCTGAGTCAAAGGAAACAGCAGAAGCCTATTAGACCTTGTGTCACTGCCGAATACTCTGCTTGGGAGCAGTAAAAAGCTCAGGGAATTTCCAGCTGAGCTCCATTATGGGTGCATTTTCCCTCAGTTCATCACAAGCCAAAGTATGGGGGTGTCACCAGCAGCGTGTCCCAGGGCAGCGCTTCCAATGAGAACAAAACCACAATTACCCAAAGAAAAGAGCTTTTCCAAGGGGGCAGGGCAGAGAGGGGATAATAACAGCAAAACAGAGAGGCTGTGGCTCCCAGCACCCACTGGCCAAGCTCACCTCAGCCACAAACCCTCCCTGCTCCTCCCAGATCCCATCAGGTCACACTGGTGCTTCCTATATTTTTTTTTTTCAGCCAGGTTTGAGCTTGGTGCAATCCCTTGCCAAGCTGCTCTTCCAATTCCCCCTCTGGATGGTGATCCCCACTGCATGGGGGGCAGGCTGGCAGCTCAGGGAGATGCTTGGAAAGAAGAGGAATGTTTCAGGATAAAAACAGGGATGGGGTTTTAGGACAGAGCTGTGCCTGGGGGAGCTGCTCTGCTCTTTGATAAGGAAGGACAGGCCTCTTGCTCACCAGTGATATTAATGTTAGGGGTCCTGCAGGGAAAGAGAAGGAAGATGAAGCATGGCAGGAGTCATTTATTTTTGAGAATGAGATGCCAGCTGCATTATTGCTTTGCAGTTCTGTCCCTACCCAACAAATGAGTCTCCCACCCCTGTCCCTCCCTGCCTAGCCTGAGTTCCTCTGAAAGGGGCCAGAGATGTGATCTGCAGGGAATGGCTTTATCAGAGATGAGGCAGAAGGTCTTTCCCTTTCATGATTGCTTTTATCTTCCCTCTTCCCCCTGTTATCAATGGAGCTGCTGCAAGGAAGGCTGTTACAAATATAGTGAACAGCCAGAAATAAAGCTTGCCGGTGTCTTCATTACTTTAAAAAGAGTGGTTTTGGAAAAGGGAAAACAGCTGGTCATGCCCCAGAGGTTTTCTCATGTCATGCAGTGCTGGGCTAAACTTCATCTCTTAAATATTGCCCAGGCAAACGCAGCTTTTAAGGGCCTTCAGGAGCTGCCCCCTTCATTGCCAGGTTATGTCTCTGTGCTCTTGCACAAACCAAGTTCAAATAATGTTTCTGTTTTCTGCTCCAAAGGTTGGTGCATTCCCCCCCATGAAATAATGGAAAAATTTGTTAAACTCATCAACTATTTAGGAAAAAATGCAATTTACTCGGTTTCAATTAAAAGAAAACACCCAAAGCAATAAAAAACCCACTGGCAGTTTGTAAGAAGTAGAAGCAAAGAGGCAAGGGCAGAAACAGGGCAAGAAATGACAGTTTTATAAACCTCCTGCTGGGTAGGGATGGAAGAGGTCTTTGTGCCTGCAAAACAAAACTGTTTTTTTCTGTAAAGCAACTATTGACTGGAGCTCTACAACTGCAGCTGGAGCTGTGCACAGCAGCCACACGCCTGCAGACAGACTGCCTTCCTCCCCACTGAATTCAGAAGAGACAGGCAATGCTTTCCCTTGCTCTAAATCAGAGCTGCGCTCTCAAATTCGAAGAAAAACAACCCTAAAATATTCCAGGTGATTTTTCAGGAGAAGGAGTCAGTTCAGGTGATTTCTAAGAGCTCCTTTTTCCCCCCAGTTTCACAGGGCTGCAGCAGCGTGGCTGTGCCAGGTGCCTCTTGCTGGGGCTGTGTCTGTCAGGGTGCAGTGCCTGATTTTCCCTGAGGATTCACAGGAATCACTTTTCCTGAGCAGCAGAGAGGAGCTTGCTTCAAAGCCACATCTATTGATCGGGCTGTGGAGATTATCTTGACTTGAGACAAGATTGAAGCACGGCTGAAAATCTTCTGGGCATTAATTCCATTCCAGCACTGGGCTTCTTTCCTCTTTGGGAGGCTGGTCCACACCTCAATGCTTTACACCTTTGAGGGTCAGCCAGGCAATGAGTGATAGGATGAGGTGAAACAGCCTCCAGTTGCACTAGGAGGGTCAGCTTGGATTTTAGGAAAACTTTCCATACTGAGTGGCTAAGCAAAGATGATTCTAGGAAAACCTTAATAGTTAGCACATTTCCCTCTATTCCTGTCCTACTGATTTCACACATTTCCTGTCACACTGGAAAAGCTGCTGGTGCTCCATGGAGCCATCACCTCGACTGACCCAATCCCAGATCCAGCATCCCCGGGAGCAGTGCTGCTCTCCTGCCTGTGCCTGGGGCCTCTCAGGTCAGCATCAAAACCACTCAGGTGGAGAAGGAGCCTTTCTGCCTGGCTGCCTTCACTCACAAACAGACAGCACTCCCAAACAGGGGGTTGGTGATGATGTGGGGTGAAGCTGTTTCCTTCCTCCAAGCTGGGTGATCCCAATGCTTGGGAATAGCTCAGGAGTGGGTTTGGCAATCAAACACCTCTTCAGCAGTGGTGAATCATAGAATCACAGGAGAGTTTTAGTTTAGGGGCCTAAACATCTCATTCCAGCCCCTTTTTCTGCTCAGGGACAACTTCCACTCAGCCAAGTACTCCAAACCCTGTCCAGCCTGGCCTTGGACACTGCTGTGCCCAGCATCCCAGAGGCTGATGGGGAGAAAATCCCCCAGCCCTTTCCGGGAATGAACTTGATGGAAATCATTACCAGCAAACATTAAGAAAGAAGCCTTGAAAAATTACCTTCCAGGCTGTGGCAGTGGTTGTTTTGACAGAGTTTTGATGCCTTCATTCAATATTCCATTGAAACTTCGCTGGAGATAAGTGATCTCATAGAAAACAGGGCTTTTGTGTCTGGTCACAAAGAATGCTTTGCAAAGACTGCTGAGGGAAGTAGAGTACTTATCCAGGGAGACAAGAATTTCAGCTGAAAATAATCGTGGCTTTTTCATTTATAATTCTAGCTGCAACTTGTCAGAAATCTGCCTCAATCCAAGCTGATTGGGCTGGAAATGGGGCAAACCAGTGATAAAATGTGGACTGGTCACCCCTAAGGAAACAGCTTGTTCCAAGACTTACTCACAAAATGCTTCCAGCTTCTCCTTCTGCTCACAACGTGGTGTGCACCAAAACCTGGGATGTTTTTAGGAGCACATGGTTCAGGCAGTGATGTAGATGTGAAGTGGAGCTGCTGCCCTGCCAGCCTCTCACAGCTGTTGGGTGAAGTTTTGTGTTTCAGTTGTTTTAAGGTGAACGAGACGAACTTGTCTGGAGCATCAGCACCAAGCCCAGCAAAAAATGGACTGATTAAATAAACAGAGATTTCCCTGTTGTTAGTGCTGTTTAGATAACTTTGAAATGCTTATTTTTCAAAGAAAATTAATTACATAACCCTTTTCCCTATTTTTGGCTCGAGAAGGAGTCAGTGAATTTTCTGTTTCAGAGCAGAACATTTGTGCTTTTCACCATGATTCAGGGAACAGTTTTTAGTCTGAGACTGCTGTATGGATGATTCACTGTGACACATTTGGTGCTGGCAGCAGGCCCCGCCTCAAAAGCCTGGATGCTCCCTGGTCTGGGCTGTGCCTCTCCAAAATTTGGGATTAAAGCTGCACAGGGTCTGGGGGAACCAGGCTGATCCCTGGACCACAGCAGAGTGCAAGCTGGCATCAGAACTGGTTTGTGACAGCCTTTCTTGTCAGAGCACATCCTTATACTTGTGAAAAGTTTCATGAGTCATTTAATTTCACATTTTTCCTTTCTTTTTCTCTACTTTCCATCATGGTTTACATGCTCTTCTCCATTTTTGATGTTTTCTGGGTCTGCTTCCCAGAAGGCTGTCCTTGCTGCACTGGAAGGAAAATCATTTCCCTAGCTGTTCCTGGCTTCCACCACTGAAAGTGAGAAGAGATGGAACAGTGCAAAAAGTGTTGTGGAAACTGTGCTGTTTAACTCTCCCTTCCGTGTGTGATCCATCAAAGTAATTACATGCAGCTCAGGAATCTCAGACTGCTGCAACAATAGCATTCTCCTGTAGCTTTTCTATTTCCATCTAATTAAATTGTTATTGTTTCATTCATGTTCGTTTGCATTTTAAATAAGGAGATGGGGGCAGAGTGGCTGATTGGTAACTGATTCTTGTGTGAGTAAAGATTAGCACTAATCACCCTGTCATACCTGTGCTTTCCTCTTCCTTATGCACCTCAGACATCAAATTGCAAAAGAAAGGGAGAAAGAAGCTGGGGTTTGATGACACTGATTTATTTCCCCTGTTGGGTGTCAGGAGGGGAAGGGGACGTGTCCTTGCCTGGGTACTCACTGCCTGCACAAGTTGTGTTTGGAGGAATGAAGAGATGTTCATCCCTAAACAAAGCTCTACTTTGGAATTTAATGGGCTTCCATCTCCTCCTGCCTTTAATTTTTGCTGTGTTTTATCACCTTTATCACTCTTCATTCTGCCAAGAGAGGGCAGGGAGGAGAGCAGGGCTGGGCGTGTGTGGAACCATCCCTACTGGAAACAGAACTTGAGATATTCTCCATTAAAACACCGCAGAGCCACGATTTGCTCCCAAAGCAGCCAGGATGCTGCAGGCACCATCCAGCACCCTGAGGAGGCTCAGCAGCTCCCAAACCCCTGGCCACAAAGCCCCTCAGCCGTGGGGACAGAGGTTTGGGCACATGAGCTGGAAGCAGAGGTGTGACAGCCAGCCCAGCTGGGGATGGAGCTGCAATCTGGCCATTTCAAACGTCCCCTGCTCCAAGGGTTCCTGCAGCCCTGGAGCACGTGTTCTTTTGGAAGGTATTTTTAGCAAACTTCAGTTTACTGAGGGCCACAGAGAAGTAGAGCATCAGCATCTGGAGGAGCTGTCATTCCACTTCCAGTCTTGCAGGAGTAACACATTGACTTATTTATGAGAGCAGTCAGCTCCCCTCTCCCTGTGTGTAACAATCTGCTTTACCTCTCCCAGCTCAGAGAAATAATTTCATTGTCAACCATTCTGTGCCTTAAATAAAACCTTAAAACAAGTTAGGCAAGCTTTGAAGGAAATGGAAATGTTCCCAGATTTTATTTTATTTTATTTTTTCGTTCTTTCTAAAATAACCCACTCTTTCACTGTCTAAACCAGCGAGCAGTAATGACTGCTCTGGCCAAAAGGAGGGGGAGGAAATTACTTATTTTACAAGACAACATCCAAATACATTGCACCCAGTAGGAGAAGCTTAATCTGTTAGCTGGAAAATGCCTGTGTCAAGAATGACTAATCTAAGACCAAATGATACCTGGAAAATGAAGATATTCAATGCTCCCTGCAGAGAAAGATCCATCAAAATGAAAGGACAGGCTGTTTCCTCCTCCTTTATTTCAGTTCAGATGAACTTTCTTCATTTCTACACTTTTTTTTTTTTTTTTTTTTCTGGAACGGGGCGGGAGAGGCAAAATACTCTGAAGGCACTGGTAGTTCACGCTGGAAAACAAAGCTGCCTTGCTGCCACAACCTCTGCACCCAAATGCTGAGCCTCACAAAAGCACTGATGCTCTGGGAGAAATCTGGACCTTCTCCACCATGGCAGGAGCCCAGAGAAATGCTGGGTGAGCAGGCTCCAGGCGAGCTCAGAGCAGGTGGGGCGTCCCCAAAGGGGTCACAATTTCTCCTTCCTCCTCCCTTTCCACTGCAGATGTTCCTTCTGCACGTGGGAGAGGGAAGAGACTTGTGGTTTCATAGTGAAATAATTTGTTTTCGAAGGAGAAAAAAGGAGCTCAGGTCAAACCAAGAAGAATGACTTAAGAAATTTATCAGGGATGGGTGAAGCAATTAATTTGGGGTTGATCTACAGCACTTTGTGTGCAAATTATGCTTCTAGCTGGAGCTGAGGTGGATCACTTTTCTTCATTTTGGGCTAATAACCCATCTTATTCTTCTTCACTTTTTGGCTTAGGACAATTCTGAAATAAAGCAGAAGTTTGACATATTTTTTATCTTAATATTTTGAAACGAAATGTGTTAGTGTTTCCAGGGAAAAAAAACAAGTGTTTATTTGAAAACACTGAACTAGTTCAACATTTCCCCCTTTTTTCTCAGTAGTGTATATTGAATTATGACAAGTAGCTTTTGGTTTCCTTCCAAAAATTAATTCTGCATCAAATTCACCACTCTCTTAAGAAGATTATTTGTCTCTAACTGCTGCATTCCTAAGCAGGGGCTGTGTCCTGTGCCCCAGGTTTGTAACTCCCATCCTCCTGCCTCAGCCTTTGTGGGGTGATGGTTGAGCTGCTGGAGCCTGAGCCAGGGACCTCCAGGATACAAACACAGGGTTTTATCCACAATTTACTGACTTCATTCTGCAGGAGGGGTGCAAAAACACACTGCAAAAGTTGCTGGAGCAGCTCTGAGTTATTGCAGATATTCAAAGCTCGTGACACGGGTACAGGAGGCCTCTAGGACCACAAGATTAGCTTTCACTTTTTCATTTTATTAGTTTTTTTCTAATTGCCTTTAGTTAATTAGAACTACTTCAGCTATTAGAAACCTCTTACACAGAGGACACCTCTTAGGACAGAAACATTTTTCAGGTGTTTTTATAACTTGTGTTCTCACATCTCCTCAGTCCCTGCACTTCTCATTGCCTTACACCAGCATGTCATAACTCCTTAAATGCACCAAGACTTTAAATTCTCCAAACAGATCTTCCTGGTAATATTTTTGTACAGCTTTCACTGTGTCACTGTGATGAGTCAAAGCACATCTGATTTGGCTTTATCACTCCCTGAGCCAGGTTCCACTTCTTTGTAGCATTTTAATTAATGCATAATAAATAGATAAACTGATACTTAAGTTGTCCCCTAGACGTTAGGCACAATCTTCTTGGCATTCTCTTTTTATTCATTTTGTTTGAAGTATCTCTCTTCAGTATGTCTTTTATAACATTTATTTTGCTTTTGCTCCTTCACTGCTAAAGATCAAATGTTTTTTCATGCATGTGTCAGGGACAGACCAGAGAGGTCCTGAGGGAAGAGTCTTTAATAAGGTCTCTAATTTGTTCTAAATATATTAATCCAAATAGCACTGAAGTGGCTGGTGCTTCCCCTTCTTTATGTTTGCTTTGTGCTTTTTATTTTGGTTCTCAGGTTGTGAGACTGGCTGTATCATTAAAGATCAGACCAATCCCTTTTTTTCATCATTTTTATGATTTCTGCTTTACCAAAGGCTGTGCAGCAAAGCAGAATTTCTGAATGCCTATGCAGAAGTTTTAACACACTCGAATAAGATTTGAACTCTGCCTTTAGAAGTAAAGCTGGTCCATGCATGCATTCATACAAACAACCATTTTTTTCCTGCAAAAATGGCTTTATAATTATACTGCAAAGGGATTTTTGCAGGGCCAACAGCTCTGGCTGCTTGTAACAAGTGCAGCTGCAGAGACCTGCATGGAGCTGGATCCCACGAGTTCGGAGGGACCTGTTCTTCTCAGCTCCCCTGTGTGAGCTGTGAACCTGAAAAAGTGGTCAAAGTTGCCATAGACTTGTCACTGCAGCATTTTTTCCAAATTAAGCAATGCTAGGAAATAGAAGGCAAAATGAATGAGAGCAGTGAGTAATGGAGCCAGAAGCAGCAGTGTGTGTTATCCATCCCCACAGGAAAACATCTGCAGCAGGAACAGAGGGATGCTCAGAACTCCTCTGGGCTGGCTGAGACCTGGCTTTGCTCTCTGCCCTTGTCTCCATCACAGCCTGTTGGTTGTGAACATCAGCTCAGCAGGGAGTTGAGTTTGGGAATGTTTAATTTCTACCTTCAACAAAATCAGTGATGCCCCTCTGAGCTGGTAACTCCATGCAGCCTAAATGAGGGGATGGCTCACGTGGTGAGGCCCTGGCACAGGGTACCCAGAAAAGCTGTGGGTGCCTCGTTCCTGGAACTGTCCAAGGCCAGGCTGGATGGAGATTGGAGCACCCTGGGACAGTGGAAGGCATCCCTGCCCATGGCAGGGTGGGATGAGAGGAGCTTTGAAGTCCTTCCAACCCACTCCAGTCTGGGATTCTGTGATTCCCACCAGATCTACCTGCAGAGCTTCACCTTTCCCAGTGTTTAACTGCAGCATACGTGAAGGAAGCAGCACTTGTGTCCTTGCTAACATCTAGTTTTGAAACTAACTAAGAGACAGGAGACAATTAGAAGGAAAAGGTGCCGTGCCTGTCCTTTCTTTGCCACCTTTGCTGAGTGCTGCTTGTCCGAGACTTTGTGAGTCATTGCTATGCAAGAGAGCTCTCAGTTCAGTGTGAAACCAGCACTTTTGTCCTTGCACACTCTTATTTAATATCACTCCTCCTCCTTCAGCACTTCCAGTGGAATAATTGAGAGCATGGATGTTTTAATTTCCATGACTCGGTTTCGGAGTTGGCAGCACACGGCAACAGAGCGGTCACCTCTCCAAGGTGCTGCAAATTCCTTCAAACAACCATGACAAGGCTCAGTTATCTCTACATTGGTGAGATTTTTTCCTGAAATCCGAATTTTGCTTCATTCATTTACAATATTCATGCACTCAGTCTGCCAGCCTGGCATTTCTGCTCCCCTGTGGATGTTTTTATTGCCTTTAGTCAAGGCAATATTGCACAGGAGTTAGATTGAGGCATGGAAAGTCAAACTCTCCAGGGTCACTTGAAGGCTTCATTTATAAATAAACCCTGCTAGAAAACAGAGAAAGTCACTGTGGAAATGCTTGGGAAGAAGAGGTTTAGGCCAGACCTAGTAATTTTCTGCCTCTATCATTTACCTGAAAAACAGGAATAATAAAAACTTTCTTGTACCCAGAAGGAAATGAATGGCTTTGCTTAATGAATCACTTAATATCTTTGTCCATAAAATGATGCATAAATCCATCATACTTCTACCATTTCAGCACTGTGTTATTCTCTCTCCATGAAAATTCATTGCAGTACCTGAATGCTGAGTGCTAATGAGAATTCTCTGCACTTAAAGGGCTGAAATTAAAATACCGCAATTACCAAAGTATCTTCCATTAGATGGAATTATTTATGAGAACTTGTCACTTAAAAGACTCTCAGATTTTACTGAATCAAAAATCAAGACGTTTCAGGCCATTGTCATGTCTTTTTTTCTCCCAGAGTGACACAGGATCATCTCTTCTACATTGCCATGATTTATTTGGGAGAACAAAGTCCAGGTTTTCTTATGAGTCTTCTCTAACCATTGTGGAGTCTCTGCAAATAAAGCCCAGAGCTGAATCACTTCATGTCACCAGTTTTGATGCTCATCCTTCTCATGGAATGTGAATCTGGAAAGGCTTTGTTGTCCTGGATTAAATTTAGTCCTAGACACTGACCAGAGGGTACATTGCCCCAGCAAATAATTACATTTTTCAGGGTTTTTGGCAGAAACAGAAATTGCATCCCTGATCCTTTGTGGTCGATCTCACATTTTCAAAGCTTGGAGTGTCCAAGGCTACGCTCAGATCCCAACTGAGTAGGGCTTTACTGCAAGCAATTCCTTTTCAAATGGAAGAGGTAAATAATATCAGAAGTGAGCCTTTCTTCCATTGTGAGCTATCATCCTGTAGGCAGAGAAAATACCCTTTATTAAAATAATGAACTGAAATGAAAAGCAAGCAGACAAAGTAAAGATCTGGGTGAGTTCTTGGGGAAGCAGATCCTTCTTTGATCTCAGGAAGGAGCAGACACCTTGGTTATGCATCAGAAAATCAATCCCAGTGTAACTGGGGTGCAAAGATGCCCACACAAGAAGCCAAGGACACTCCTGGAAGCAGCAGAAGGTACATTTGAGGTACATATTTATTGTCCCTGGGGTGGGGGTGAGCTGGGGGCATCCAACATGTCATAAAAGCAGTGTCATATTCCATCTTGTGTCAGTTAAAGCACTGGTAGTGGCTCCTCTCAGAAGCAGATGTTTATGCTTAAAATAAATTCCTTGGTATAAAGGTAGAAAGGGTCACAGTGTATCTTGATTTTTTATTAGCCTTTTGGAAATAGAAATTATTTTAAGACATGGGTAGTGATAGTGTTTCTTCTCAGTCCCTGTCTTATTGTTGAAAGAAGGAAAAAGATTGGAGAAACTAATTACATTTGAAGTGTATCTGATATTAAAAAAAAAAATTGAAGAAGCCATCAGTCACTGAAAGGAGGAGAATGTTTCATTTTGAAGCCAATTTGCCCTTTATTGTGACTGATGTGTGCAGGTGTTTGCCTGCTCTGTGCCTCAGAGTTGGCTCTGAGACTCTGAGCCCTCTGCTCAACATCAGAGCTGATCCCATCTCACACTGACCCACGTTCTCACCACATCCTGCAGAACAAATGGAGCATCTTTGTGACATTTGGAGACAGAAATCGGCCACCACAGAGACCCACACCACCAAGGGCAGGGC
>PYHW01010190.1:1785926-1807500 GCA_013186435.1 Turdus rufiventris | reverse complement strand
AATGGGGTTTTTTTTCCACCCTCTGGATTTATTCCTTTTCCTCCTCCAGCTCTTCACATCCTCAGTTCTCTAGCTCTCTTTTTCTGTAAATATCCTTAACAATGAATGGAGTCAGGAAATGTACTCAGGAACACACAGTTCTGTGCCGAAACCAACAGCCACACTCAGATCACATAGGCTGGGCTAAGAAGGTACCTAAAACTTATTCTGATTATTAAAGCTCCTTCCCAGAATGAGAGGCAGCTCAGGATGGAGACTTTCATCTCCTGAGGATGCTGGGGCCAGGAACAGGACCAAGAGCAGCCACCAAATTCAGCAGGAGCCCTGGGAAGACAAAGGAACCTAGTTTCATTCTGACCCCCCTGCCTTGCCCCAGGAACACTCCCTGGATTTCACCACGATGTCCACAAATTTTCTGCTGGTCTGTTTTTTTTCATAACAGCCACAGCAAGCACCCTGCAGGAAAAGGAGCTCATTTCAGCAGCTCCCAACGTCAGCAGGAACAGGCCTGGAAAACAATATAATGATAAGGCTGTTGGTTTAAGTGGCATGAACAGAGCACAAGTACTGACACACTCCAAGGAGCACCAGAGGACCAAGTTGCTCCCATTTCACAATATATTCCTATTTTTTCCCCCACTGGCATTCATCTTAAAAGCTGGGGGATGCAATGTAATTAATGGGTGACACAGAGCTAATGTGTGATAAAGACAAATCTGGTTTTGTGTTCAGTGTGTGTCTTGCCTACAGCAAGAGTGAAAAAAAAACCAAAAAAGATTTGGCCACTATAAAGGAGATGCTCCATGAAATACAAATGTGCTTTCTGACTTCCAAAATAGAAAAAGTGCAGGGAAGTGACTGAAATTTTATCAGGTTAAGTGAGCTCACAAAGAACCTGAGGCCTCCATGAATAGTGCCTTGATGATAAATCAGTAGAGGAAGTCTATAAACAAAATGTGCTCCGTGATTTGCCTTGGTCACACCACTCAAGTGCAACAAAGAGAGATAATTTTAGTCTTCCTCCAGACACTGCCTAGTCAATACCTTTCCTTGGCATCTGATCCAATCACCCTGATTATGGGATGCTTGGAGGGAATCAGGAGAGATGAGCACAGCTCGTCCTTGACCTCGCTGTGCTCGCTGCAGAGCTTCTTGAAGGAGAGCTGGAGATCTGTGCAGCCACTGCAGAGCCTGTGAGGACAGGGACAGGCAGGTGCTGCCCCTGGGAAGGGCTGCCCCACAAACAGGGATGTCAATGCCACAGCATTTCCTGAGAGAAAGCTCAAACCTCCCTCTCTAAATGGCACCGCTGTCCCAAGGTCTTCATGTCAGCCAGGAGAGGTGCTGCTGGCTGCCCAAGCTGTGGAGCTCTACCTTAGTCTGCAATAAAAAATACCACTACCTTAGGCTGCAATTAATTTGTGTAAACTGGGAAAAAAATTAAAAAAGGGAAAGAATAAAAAAAAGAAAACCAAACAAAGGAAAACAAAACAACCAAAGGACGTAAAAATCCACACTGCCACAGCTTAATAAAGCTTGGGGAGGAACTGTAACATTTTCTTTGTAAATTGAGGTATGTTCCAAACTTCAGCTTTAAAGTTCAGGCCCCCAGAGAGATTGTTAGATTTTAATTGCTACCTTAATCAACATTTATTAGTGCTAACCAAAGCTCCTTGTGGATTTAAAATTCAACCCAATTGTCAACTACTAATTACTTTAAGCAGACAAGCTGTTATTTTACCAGCTGTATTAATGAGACTTTTCAGCATATGTGAAATATTACAAAAAGCTTCAGAAAAATTGATACTGAAATGTAATTCAACAGATTAATTTTTTTTTGTCTTGACATTACTTGTCTCTCAGACACTACAGCATCTCTTACCCTCCTCTACCTCCACCTCACCTGGCAGAAATGCAAAACCAGAATTGGGTCTCCTGTATTTTTTCAATAGGAGGATGATTTTTTTCTTTCCATTTGTTTGCGTTTTTGTTTAACCTAACTTTCCTTTGAATTGTTCTGAATTGGGTCTACCATATTTTTCAATAGGAGAATGATTTGATCTTTCCATTTCTTTGGGGTTTTGTTTAAATTAACTTTCCTTTGGATCCTCCTGCAGTGTGTGCCTCATGCATCAGTCCTTGGCTGGTTTATAACAAAGTTTTATCTTAAATCTTCACCATCATCCTGGGGAATTGAGCTGATTTATTAATTACCCCGTGCTCTATTGAGTTTCTGCTCTCCTGTCAGCCAGCTGCTGGCTGCATCCTCATTTTTCCCCCAAAGAGCAGCACAGAGGGGCACTGCAGCTTTGCCCTGTCCCCAGAGAGGGACCTGGGTGGCAGAGGGGAGCCCAGCACCTGGCTGCTCCACACTCATCACTCTCTGAGTGCAGAACTGGAGCCTGGCAGGCACCAAACAGAGCCACACTTCTCTCTGCCATCATCCACCTACCAGGAGAGTGTGGGAAGAAGGAAAGAAAGCACCATTTGATTCAACTGTTTGCTGCTCTTCACAGTCAGAAATCTTTCTTGTTATGCTCCCGTGCTTGTGTCTTTGGCTTTGTTTCCCTGCTAAAGCAGATTGTTTAGTTAAATCCTGAAACAGTCACTGCTGGTGACTTCATACCCATGTGGGCAAAAGCCATCCATTTTGATTGTGAGGGATGAAATGACTCAGTGTTGCCAGAAGAAGAAAAGTTGGGGGATGATTGACTGTCACCAGGGTTTGAATATTTTTCTTGATATTGTCTGTGAGTAAATATCCAAGCATAACAGTCTCATTCATGACATCAGCCATCCCAAGCATGAACCAAAGAAGAATGGGATAACAGGCACAGGTTAGAGAAGCAAGGATCTGGATGCTGGCTCACAAAATCAGCACATCTGACCCTCCTGTGTGGCTTTTGCAGCCTGTGCTGTGCTCAAGGCTGTGGTGGCTGCCCCTCCTGCAGCATCCCAGGCTGCAAAAGCCACACAGGAGGGTCAGATGTGCTGAGCACTTGCAGTTGTGGCCAAGAACACAGGATTTTATTGCTGATTTCCTGGGGTTGGACAAGGACATCATCAGCCATGCTCAGCAGAGAGCATCAGTCTGCTCCATAGGAAGCACCATGGAAACACTTTCCTTGGATGAATGTCCAGCACGTGAGATCCCCCACCTTGGGCAACCCAGTGGGAAAGAAGAACCAAAAGAGGATAGGCAGAAAATAACTGCAAAATCTAGACTAGGATTACTCAGCTGTCAGGAGCATTAGGCACCCTATGAACATTTATTCAATTATTTAGAGGGCTGACAAGCAGCAGAGCTGGAGAAACCCAAATATCTTGTGAAAAGCAATGGGCAAGATCCCTTTGGCAAAAACAAGCAGGAACCAAAATACCAGCAGATAGTGAGAACTGAAATCCAACTGCACTGGTAAATTATTTAAAGTGTATTTCCAATCTGTCATTTGAAGTTGAAGTATTATTTCCCCTTGAGTAGAACATAGCTGCTGGGGAGGGTGAGAGGGAGATAGTAACAAAGACCTGTGTGTTCAAAGGGAAAAGCATGAACATTATTCACTGAGTTTTTGTTCAACCAAAAATATTGCCCTAAATAGTGCAATGGATGTGAGAAGCAAGGCTGAGGCCAGCAAACTGACAGCATATGAATTGACTTTATTCCTGTTTGCAGGCAAAATTGGGTAAATTGAATTAATTTACCCTGTAGCTCACTGCACCAGTCACAGGAAACGAAGAAGGAAGGAGCTGGACTCAATGATCCTTGTAGGTCCCTTCCAGCCCAGAATATTCTGTGATTTCCTGAAGGAGGGAGTGGGGCAGATTTGAAGCTTTTGGGTCAATGATGATGTGATGGAGGATCATCTCTGCTGCTCTGCCACTGCCTCTGTCCTCCCTCATGAGGCACAGGAAGGCAGCAGCTACCCCATGCCAAAACCCTTCCTTTTTAAATTCCACATACCCCTCTTAGATCAGTGGCAGGAGGCTCTAAATTAACTGAAGTGAGATGCACAAATCCCCAAATTCATCATCTCAATCAAGCTCAATCCTACAGAGAACTTGAGTAATTTAGTTTTAGGAGTTTTTTTCTTTGGCATTGGGCTATTTTGATTACTCTTCCATTTTTCTAAATAAACATTTTTTCCTTCAGTTTTATTAAGAGAAAAAGTTTCATGGTATACAAGACATTTCCAGTGCACAGTGATAAACCTTAAAACCTTCCAATTTGTATATTCTCCAGTCCATTATTTCCAGGATTTCCTGAATTTCAGTTTTTCTTTCTCTTTGGAAGGTGCAGTCAGTAGAGCCATTCAAGTTTGAGTTTGGTGGGCAAAGACCAGGAAAAAAGGAATTTTTCTATTAAGAAGTGTTATAATGGAATAGGTTCTCTGGCATTTAGGGAGGGAATGAAAAGCTCTGAGGTCCCCAGGGAGTTCAACATTTAGGTGTCACCCTTGTGTACAATTCGGAATAGTAAGATTTATATTAAACACTTGTGGATGAATCACATCTTTTGCTGTTATTTACAATAAATAAATGAATCTGAAAATAGTTCCGGTCACAGCATTGTAACCATGCATAGAAATGAGGTAAAATGATCCTTCAGGTATCCAGTCATGCTCAGGAGTGCCACCATTATTCAGTGCTCTGACATCTTTCCCAACCCACCATGAGCAAGAGACCCATTTAAGTTGTTCTGCGTCAGATGTTATTTTTTATGTACAAATGTTTTCTCCAAGGAGGGAAGTTTATGAATGGGAATGTTTTTGCCATAGATATGATGGATGCTTTTTGTCAGTACGCAATTTATTTCCATCTGCTCTGTATCTGATTAACTCCTGCAGAGTATGTGATTAACTCAACTTCTCAACATCATTAGCTGCTCTTCATTCCCATTATAGTTCATCAGTGTGGGACCACACACAGGCTTGAAAATGGTACACGTTGGTTATTCTTAAAACCTTAATCCACACTGCCTGGTTATTCTCTGTGATGGCCACAGATCTACAGAGAGAAGCCAGGAAAACATCACTGCCGTGGAGCAGACACAAAATGCTAATGAAAACAGAGTTTAAGCAGATCCTCTTTGTGATCTCAATGCTAGAGCTAAATTAAGCCCTTTGGAAGAGTTCATGGCTGGTGTTATCCAGCTGGAGACAGCTCTGGAGGCATGCAGCCAGCACAGAGAGGAGAGGACCATGCCCTGTGCATGGCCACGTCCTCCTGCTGTGCACCAGCTTGGAGGAACTTGCACCTTGTAGATCTCCAGCACAGCACAGACTGCAGTCAGTGCACGCTGCACCCCAAGCCTTGTAGTAACACGGATTTTCTGCTGATATAAATATCTACCAATACAAAACCTGAAACTCCTCCACAGCATCGAGCCAGAGCTCAAGAACAAGGCTTTTGCATTATCCTCCGAGTTGTCTTTGGAGGGGTTTTCCCTCAATGAGTAAAGCAAGTAAGTGGATGTGTCAGGAGCAGATGCTCACATGTCCTTGCTGTGCAATTAATTGAGCTCCAGCCTCACTGACGCTAATTGGCTGCAGGGCAGCAGCAGCATGGGCACAGGAACCACCCTAGTGGCTCCATCAGTTCCATCTGATCATTTATCTTCAGACTCATCTGTTCTTTCTTCAGCTCAGCAACAGCACCTGCAGTCCCCTGTTCCCAGACCACGTCCAAAGCAGAGATAAAGCTGGGGCTCCTGAAATGCAGAGTTTTGGCCAATTCCAGCTCCTGTGCCTGATGCCAACTGAGGCCAACAAAACCTTCTGAGTTAATTAATTGTGGGTTGGACAGGATGAGCCTGTGTTGCAGGCTTTTCTTTGGGATTTTTCCCCCTGGATGAAAAAGTCTGGATGTCCTGCTCGTGTGTGTGCTCATGCTCACACTCATCACTGCCCCAGCTCCTGATGCTCAGCTGCTGGTGACTGTCACCCCCGTGTCCCCAGGCAGCTGTGTCCTGGCTTCAGGCTTTGCCTCTGTAACTCAGAGCTGATCACACATTTTGACATCAATACCTGTGACCGGGAGCAACATTTTACATCATGCTAACCTTTCTTTGAAGTGTCCGGGCTTGATATTCAGCGCTTTTGAAAAGGTCTCCCCGAGGCAGAGGGAAGGTGCTCCTCAGTCTCTCTGAGCTCCTGCAGCTCCAGGGGGTGAACAGGGGAGCACTTTGGGATGAGATCAGAGCAATTCGCACAGCCACACTCTTCAGATAATGTGTATGGAATGTGTATTCACCTCTAGCTGGGTAGAAGAGGTACAGGTTATACCTGGAGATAACAACCAGAGGCTTTTGTGGCCAATTCTCGGGGTATTTCAAAGAGAAAAATAATAACTGGGTTTTGATATCTTGTCTTTGATTGTTCACTAAGCTAATGATGGGATATTATATCCTGGATCTACAGAGGTTTTTGCATCCTGTCCCTTTTCAGGAGGAAAGGGGAGGGTTATTTCAGGTGGCTGAGCTGGGTTTGTGTCACTGGTGCTGTGAGGGGACCCTGCAGGGATGCAGGATTCCACCACACCCTCGTGCACCCAGCAAAAGTGCCTGCACAGGGCACAGAGTGGCAGCCACCCACGTCAGCAGCCAGCCTGTGTCCGAGGGTGACAGCTGTGTCACCCCTGTCCAGGCTGCTGCACAGAGCAGCTGCCTCAAATGAAGTGTGACAGCAAACCTGCCCCAGCTAAAACTGGCAGCGTGGAAAGGTCGAGCTCCTGCTCAAATGCACTGGTGGAGCTCCAGACACTCACACAGGCTTTGGCTCTTGGCCAGATATTCCTATTTACCTGGGAGTTGTGCTCCCATACCAGGATGCCCTTATCCAAGGTAACAACCAGAGGCAATACCTTGCAGTACTGGTCCCCTCAAAAAATCCAGAAGAGATAAATTCCCTTACTAGGCTGTACTTGTCCAGCTTCCACATTTTTCCTTATGCCAGTTACTGGCTCCAAAAGGAGAAGTTATTTTCTTCTACCACTCACAAGCACTAACCTCTCCTGCCCTGTTGTAGCTAAGGAATGGCATTTACCTGATAATCGTGAGATACTTGGCATGGAAAGCTGGAGAGCTGTGTAGAAGTGGGGTTAATTCTATGGCAGTTTATTTACTGTGGGGGGGAGAAAACCTGTGGATGGTTTTTTTTCATCAGACACTTCCTGTGAACATCAAACACAAGTGCCATTGCCAAATGCTCCCTTTGGCATCCCAACATGATGTACCTTCCTCTTTCCTGCTTTGTCTTACACAGATTGCTGTATCCTGGAATGCAGTACGGTGCTTATTAACAGCTGAAATTATCCACTGGCTGGTTAAAAAAATGCTAATTCTGGCTACTGAGTGAGATAACCAGTAATTTTGTAAAGTACATTTAGTCAAATAAGATTTTTTGGCAGCCAAATGTTGTTGTAGCAGAATGTGCTTCCCTGATTGACATATGCTAACAATACTGCCTCCACAGTCAGGGGGAGGATAATTTACTTTCCATTTCCATTGGAAATGAGGTGAACCAGAATGTGGTAGATTGTTAAAATGTAGCTCTGTGGTTTAATAGATTTGCTCAAAACAACAAATCAAATGATGCACTGCATCCTCAGTCCTCTCCCTGTCACTTCCAGGAAGCCACAAGGACACATCTCCTCCTGAGTCAATTTTCAGCTCCTTTGGGCTTTCTCACCGTTTCCCCAGGTACATCCCCAGGAGTTTCTGCACTGAGAATCCTCCCCAGATAAAAAGAGGAAGGCTGCAGCCACCTCACAGCCCTCCCAGGGCAATGAGCTATGACAGAAGCTTGGTGGGTATGGATGAGGTTTTACCAGCTCATCATCATCCACACTTCTCTCCATGCTGTCTTTCCCATAGCCCTGTAAAAAAAGGGAGAAAAGTCACTGTGGACATCCAGCTCACTGCTGGAAGGGGCTGTGTCCTGGAGAGGCTGTGCTGACAGACACCAAGGGTCTGGCTCTGCTGTCACCTCATTTATCAGGCTACAAGGGAACATCTCTCATCTCTGACACAAAATCCCTGTCATAACCCAGGGTTAAAATTATCCCTTAATCTCAGCTGGGTCCCATGTCCACTCCTGGGGCTTTGCTGCTGCTGGCAGAGCATCCCAGCTGCTGTCCCATGGGATGCACCGCACTGAGCTGCTGCTCTGGCCAGCATTTCATGCTCCATTGGCTTTGGGGGATTTTATTTACTTATCTGGAAAAAAAGGCATGAGGGAAAACACAAGATCCATGTTCAAAAATCTTTTATGTTCTCAATACTGGAACATTTTCTATTTTCTCATCAAAACTCTTCCAATTAAAATGTTGTGATTAATTCTGATTCTTGGCTGTTTTTATCATAAATACTTAGAGTCTCGAATTTGCCACTGTATCTCCAGAAGAGCTTTTAGCCTAATGTTTTTACTTTTAACCACTGAAGTTTCTCCAGGACCTCACTCATTTTTTCCGTGCCTCTCCAAAATCGTGTGCTGATGGACTGTGGGAACAGTCAGCTGCAGGTAGCTCTGGGGATGGAGTTTTTCTGGAAACAAAGGTGACCCATAAACAAGTGTAAAACTTATTATTTTTACCCTTCTTGCCTTCAGATATATCTACCAAAAAAGTCTTGGCTTGTAGTAGGTATCCAAACCCTGTTTTTTTCTGAAGTGACCTGTGAATCTGTGTTCCTCCAACAGTCACCTTGGAGCACAAAAGCATCAATCTTAGCAAACAGTCAGATTTACAGGACTTGGTTGAAGCCCTCTGGGGAGTTCCTGTGTGGAGCTGTGTGCTCATCCTCTCCACCACAGCTGCGAGGGAGCTGATGGCTCTGGTAACCCAGGGAAACCACGCAGTCAAACATGGGGACGACTTGGCAAAAGTGAATCACGTCAGCAGGAAGCTCAGCACAGCCAGGGGAGCAGCTTTCCCCCCAAAAGATTGAGGAAGAGTCACAAACCTGAGAGCTGGGTGTCCCTTGGTTTTGCTGTCCCTTTCCCCATGTCTCTCCCACACTCTTGTTTGGAAGGAAGAAGCAAACTCACACAAGTTTGAATTCTCTGTCTCACACAAACTCTAGGTTTGTTGAGCTAACTGTGAGGCTGACAGCTGCTTCATTTTCCCTTCTAGAAGTCTGATTAAATTCCCACGAATTTCCATTTATCTTCTCATGAGCTTATGAGGCTCCATCCTCAGCTTTGCTCCATCTCCTGTGTCCTTCAAACCCTGCATAATTGCAATGATTCCTATCTCATATCAGAATCACCTTTGGCAGTAGAGAAAGGCCAAGAGAAAGGTGGCACCAGTGTTGTCACTGTCCTGCTCAGCACAGGCAGAGCAGAGTGCCTTGGGTCTCTGGCTGTCACTGCTCAGGCAGTGCTGGGAGGGCAGGCTGCTGTTCTGCATGAGACAAGATTTGGTCCTGAGGACTAATCCCATCCCACAGATGCTGCCAGTCTGGTGCTTGATCAGCTTTTGGGATTGCACTGATTCCAGCAGTGACAGCAGCATGGAACTGGGTTAGTGGTTCATTCTGTCCTGCCACTGCAAGCACTGTAATATTGGATTTTTCCTTTTTTTGTTTTTTTGGTTTTTTTTTTTTCTTATGAGGATTTAGCACACAGTCATGGGTTTGTGGTGTTGTTTTTGTGGGGGTTTTTTAGCCTAGAGAGCCCAGCTAAGCCTTTCCATGCACAGCTCTGGGCTCCTGCACTGACCTCGTTCTGCCCATTGTGGTGCTGGGCTCTGATGGGTTCACTTTGGTGCAAAAACATCAGTTTTGAAGGAGAGGAGAATCAGACTAAACCATGCTTGGTGAGAGCCAGACCCCTGTGTGTGTGCACCCAAAGAACTTGAGCACAGCTTAGTGCAGATCCAGCATCACACAGACCGGGCTTTCCATGGCGAGCCAACATCAATCTGAGACTTTCAGGTCCAAAATGAGCCTGCACACTCTGTAAACCTCCTTCATGGGGCCAGAGTAGTCTGGAAAGATCTGTAAAGCTCCACAGGCTCCCATGGGTGTTCACTGGCAGCTGTAGCCGCTTTAGCCCACTGATGTTAGGAGATACTGGAGAAAATCCCACTAAACACCTCTGCAAGCCTTCCTGCTCCTGAACTTTCAAATATACAACTTTCAAATAGTCCTAGGATTCCAGACCAGCTCCTCTTGAGTAAGGGGGAAATTTTCCTCTGGCTTTGAAGAGCTGATGGAGGTACCAGCTCCAGCAGTGTGCAAAGTCACCTGAAAATGAAGTGTTGCTGCACTGTTGTGCACAGTGTGTGGGCTCCCTGCAAGCAGCTCGACAGAAAAACAGGGAATATAGAGGGTTTGTTAGGAAAATTGGCTTTTCTAGCACTTGTGTACTTCAGGACTTTGTGTTTGCAAATAATTCATAATTCTTTTAAAACATTCTGCTACTGGGGGAAATATTGATTTTTAAATTTATTTATCTTTTTTACTATATGAGAGTTTTCCTACAAATCAGGGCAGGGAAAAAAATCTTTAAATAGTGCCTTTGATAGAAAGTATGCAATATTCCCACTTCACTTTTACTATAACAATTCCTAAAAGGGAAAGTCAATGCTATTCTAGCCAATTTCTCAAACTCTTTAAAAGACTTCACAATGCAATTTTGGAATGAATCAAGGCTTTTAAGAAAGCTTGAAAAAGACTTTTAGAGTTCTGCAAAATTATATCAAGCAAGTCTAATTTACAGCTAGGGCAAAATTTTAGA
Organism: Turdus rufiventris; assembly: GCA_013186435.1. Lineage (NCBI taxonomy): Eukaryota > Metazoa > Chordata > Aves > Passeriformes > Turdidae > Turdus > Turdus rufiventris. The sequence goes on along the minus strand of PYHW01010190.1, from coordinate 1,796,767 downwards.
AGGAAAACCAATAAATCCTGACTCTCAGGTGACAGTGAAACATTTCCAGAGTTAAGTGCTGCATTTTGCTGATGTGCTGACATTGCTCAGCTCTGGGGAAGAAGAAGGGCAGCTAAAGTCACAGAAACTGGAGTGAGGAGCTACAGGGTTTGTTCCTTAGTCTGGTCTGGTAAATCTGAGCTATTTCACCCCTGTGTGCACCAGCTCAGCCCGGCTGAGTTGCAAAGGATAAAAAGTTGGTGTTTACTCCTTAATGATCTGTCTTAGCCTGTGGAGGCAACTCCAAAAGATAACTCTTCTTTACATACAGGAGGCTGTGAGATCTTTGAGAAGCGTAGAAAACTGCTTTACACTTGACAAAAGAAGCCTTTAGCAGCTTGGAGTGGTGGGGTGTATCCAGAAATTGGCTCAGCCCGCAGAGGAGCTCTGTTATTATGGCCAGCACAAACAGGAGAGGATGTTCTCACCATGGGAGAGACAAAACCCAGCTGTACTTTTGTTTAACACCTTGAGCTCCAGAGCACAAAGCTGTAGGGAAGACTTGATCCATCCAAAGAAAACCTGGGCAGCAACATCAGTGCCTGTCTTCACCTAAAGAGCATTTTCTGCTTCAGATTTATGGACAGAGAAAGCAAAGTGCTTCTGATGTGCCTCTGCTCCCATGTGCTGCTCATTTCTTTTACGGATCCCTTCAGCGTCTTGGGGCTGGGGTTGGATGATTCCCACTCACCTCCAGCATTTCTGAATCCCCCAGAGCACAGAGATCACAAATCTGCACCAGGCACAGGGTGCACAGAGCCTTGGTCCCCTGGTGATGGTCCAGCAGGGCTGGGTGGGTGCAGAGGGGACATCTCCACCCCAGCAGATGCATCACCTGCCTCTGGATGAGGTTTGCACTCTGCAGAGGGACCTGGTGTGTACTTGGAGTGCAGGGTTGTTCTGTCCTACCCCAGTGAGGTGGAGGATAAGTCACTGTGTGGGGAAGAAATCAGCCTGCCTTGGAGCCCTTCCACTGAGCAAATTCCCTCTTGATTTTCATGGTTTCATCTTTTTGTCATTTAATCACTTCTAATACAATTGCTTTCACAGCAATTTGCAGCACGGTTTAATTCTTGTCAATATTTTGAAATTCTAAAAGCTTGAAGGGCTTTTGATTTGCTCCACACTCACCTGAGTGGCATGCTGAGTCTCCTCCTGTGCCATCCAGCAGAGAGGATGAGCTCCTGGGCTCAGCAGAGCAGCTCCCCATCCCAGCTTGGCAGCCTCGCAGATGTGCAGGCAAACCCCACACATGTTTCCCTGGGCTGCCCTTTGCCAAGCTCGGTTCCACTGAGCTTTCTAAACAGCAGCTTTCCTCCATTTGACATGAACTGTGATTTCAACTTGATTCAATCACTGCTTAATTTGCTCCTCCATTTAATTTTATCAAAACCGTGGTAATCAAATAATTTGTACTGAAAACATTATGATTTCCACTTGTTTATTCTGATCAATTTTAATCCTTTAAGGCACAAGGTTTATTTAACTTAGTTATGAGGTAACAAAATGCTGTCATTAAGTCTACAAGGAAAGGAAGAGGATAAAAAAAGGTAGTTAAAAAATCCCAAGGACTGCTCACAATGCAGAAAAAAGACAATAACACACTGTTATTCAGAAGTCAAACTATGCATGATGAAAGCTAAGCAGCATCCTGCTGGCTGGGAGATGAAAAGATCAATGGCATGTTTCAGTCGAGACATTTCTGGCAATAAACTGCACTGAAAAGGGGAAAAGAATGTAATTAGATATGAATGATTTTGCCTTTTTTGGGTGTTGACCGACATGAATGAATCTGCGTCAGCAGTGTTTGAGTTCTGCCTCTGTACAATAAACCTTCAAAACCAGCTGAGGAAGAGGAGGGAAAGATTTTCACTGCAGGCTGCTTTGAGAAATAAAAACCCAACCTCCTGCTCTGCTGATCCCATCCCTGATCGTGCCCCATCTCTCCCTGCAGGTCAACACCTTCATCTCCTTCGTGTTCCCCATGGTCGTCATTTCCGTGCTCAACACCATCATCGCCAACCAGCTGCTGGTGATGTTCAGGCAGGCGGCCCAGGAGAACCAGGTGTGCACCATTGGTGGCCAGCAGACCATGCTCAGCATGTCCATGGAGCCCAGCAGGGTGCAAGCCCTGAAGCACGGCGTGAGGGTCCTGCGTGAGTATCGGTGTGACCGCCTGGAGATGGCCAAAGGAATCAGCCTGGGTGTCAGGAACACTCAGCCACAAACACCAGGGTTCATGTGCAAAACGGAGACAGAGGAGTCCTTTTATTTTATTCTAATAAAGGGAGAGGCCAAGGGGCATTCCCCTGGATCTCTCAGAGTTTTGGAGGACTCAGCCTCCTTTTTATCCCAATTTCTCACATTTCCCTCTCTCTTTCCCCATTGCTGATATATCTGAAAGGTTCAGACTTCCCTAACGCCTGATACCTAAGATTCCCCTCTAATGTATAACCCTCCCTTTTAATTTTTAATTCTTATAGCATTCATAGATTTTCTCCATTGCTTCTTTCATCTTCCAATATCCAATTTCCATTTATCAGCAAACCTGCAGTTCGTTTGTAAATGCAAGCATCTTTTCCATTCGTTAATGGAATCCATCCCATTGTTTCTTTTATCTCTCAGTGCCGGTCTTATCTACCAGCAGATCCACAGCTCGTTTGTAAAGATAAATCTGACATTCCTCTCAAAGAGTAACAGGTGGAAATTGGAAAACACTTTCACCCAAAACACCCTCTCCTTTTGTCATTGCTTGTTGGTTTGCAAAGATAATGAGCAGACCTGCTCGCTCTGGAAAAACAAAACCAACCCAGCATTTTAATGACTTAGTCGACAGCAATTTAAACCTTGCTTATATTGTTTCATTACTTCCCATTTCTGCAGAGCTTTGATTCAGACAGAGCTTAAATAAAAGATCCTGCACTCAGGAATTGAACTGTACTGCAGAATAGTGGATGTCTTGATTAAATAAGCTGAGGAAAAGACCAAAGAATTTGGTAGCTTAACCTTAGGAGGATAAAGCAAAAGGTGTTCAAAAATAATACTCAAAGTAGCTAACAAAGTGTGCCCATAGTGGTTTCAAACATTGGATGAGGAGGATTTGTTAGCAGAAAGCTTTCTGATGGTCTGGTGGTTTTGGAAGGGTTTGGGTTGGCAGGGACCTTAAAATTCCCCTTGTCCCAAACCCTTGCCATGGCAGGGACACTTTCCACTGTCCCAGCTTGCTCCAAGCCCTGTCCAGCCTGGCCTTGGACACTTCCAGGAATGGGGCATCTTGGCATTTGAAGTGCTTTGGCCCAGAGCACAATCCCAACAAGAGAAATCCCCAGAGAGGGCACCAGGAGCCTCCATGACCATTTCCCAGCTGTTTTTCCCAAGGAATGCATCCCGTGCAGCACTCCCTGCCCATGCCATGGGTGAGCACTGCGTGCATCCCAGCTGCCAGCTGGGAAATGCCTACTGAGAAAGGAAAGAAAAACACGGGGGACATTAAATTCCCCACAATTACCTTGTTGGACTGTGTTTGTTTAGTGTCTGTGCACCCCAATGGACTGTTACCCACGAGTGGGTGAGGAGGGAGCCCTGCCTCAAGGACTCTGCTCCTTGCTATCCTTTTCTGTTTTTTAACACTTCTGCCTGCTGCCATGAAGTGAGAAACTGCCTTTTCTCACTCGTGCTGCACCACCTCACACTTCCCTGTCTCCTTTTAGTATTGTATCCTCTTTGATCATCAAGAAGAGAGAGCTCTCCGTGAATAATAGCAGAGAAACCTAAATTTACACCTGGCATTCCTCAGCACCCCTCACCCACAGGTCCACATCTCCTCTGAGGCACTGAGAAACAACCCTTCAATTTCTGAACAATAAGCATAATTTTCTTTTTCATCTTCTTCTGCTTCCTCTTTTTCTTCTCCAGGCGAATTTTTGGGTTTGCTGTGTAGTGCAAAAGCTGAGAATATTTGGCAGAAGTGAGGGTTTCAGTCTGAGATGGTTCAAAAGTGGGTCAGATGTGGCCCCTGTGCAGTGATGCCCAGGATTCCAGGCATCTGCTCAGGGTCCCCCAGCACAGGGCTGAGCTCCCCTCCCTGCTGGGAAGGCAATGAGAGGGAAGCTGTTTGTTCCATTTCTGTGCTGAGGAAGATTCAGCAAATAAAAAAATCCTCCCTCATTTCTGTCTGTGATTCACTCCACCATGCAGAAGTGCTCTCTTTATCTAACAAATGGGAGTGAAATCCTGCTGCAGTTCAGTTTTTCAGAGGCACTTGATTACTGGAGGTGCTTGATTCACACTCACATTTATCACCTGTTCCTCGTGAGTTATATTTTAATAACCCAGGCCTCTCAGCTGTCTGAAAAGTAGCAAAAAATACACAAGGATGCGCATGATTTATCCCAGCATCCATGACAGCCAAAATCATGAACAGAGTCTGGGCTCATTTATGGAAGAGGGTGGGAAAAGGAAAATGACACTTGTCCCTCCTTATAAAACTGCTGGCAGAGTATCAGAGCTTCATGGGGGTATTTTCCATTCCCAAAAGTGGACTTCGGCCTGAACTACAGAGGAGGCTGATTTGGATTTAAGGATGAAATGTTTCAGAACTTGTAAAAGTAGTGCTAAGAAAAAAAAAAATTGTAGTTCATGATGTGCAGAGCTGTTGGGTAAGATCAGAGCAGTGAAAAAATTCGGTGTTCCAAATGTACTGAGATTGAATATTTGTGTACATTGAAATAAGAACTAAGAGTGGCCAGGCTGACAGCCTCATTCAAAACATCCACAACAGCTTTCCTCCTTTTTGGGAGCATTTGTCTGTTTTCTTGGCTCTGTCTGGCTTTGGTCATGTACAAAATAATGAGGGTGATCAGGATTAAGGAATGTGTCAGGCCTCTTGCCTGGGAGCCACCTCATTAAGTCAGTAGGCATGAGATTCCTGTTTGTAATTCCCTCCGTGCTGTCAGAGTTCACCAGGTGTGAGGATTTAAATTCAGAGGGCTCCAGGCACTTGCAGCTTCCCAGCTTTTTTTCTGAGAATAACAGGGCAAGCAGTTCTGTTGTTAAAAATACCATTCACCAAGAGACTTCATCTTTCCAGTTCCTTCCATTAAACCACCTCCAATTTGTGCTGCTCTTCCTTGGAATGTTGAGTCTCCCAAAGCTGTGATGCAGCAGAGAATATTTTCTGTGTGAATGTTCTCTGATTGCACAGCCTGATACCCAATCACTTGATAAAATTCTGAGTAATCCTTAAATACTCACATGCACACACACCAGAGCAATCATAGAATCATGGTTTGGGTTGGAAGGGACCTTAGAACTCATCTCATTCCATCTCCTGCCATGGCAGGGACACCTTCCACTGTCCCAGGCTGCTCCAAGCCCTGTCCAGCCTGGTCTTGGGCACTGCCAGGGATCCAGGGGCAGCCACTGCTGCTCTGGGCACGCTGTGCCAGGGCTCAGCACCCTCACAGGGGAGAATTTCTTCTTAATATCCAGTCTAGCCCTTCATTCTTTCACTTTAAAGCCATTCCCCTTGTACTGTAACTCCAGGCTCTTGTCCCAAGTCCCTCTCCAGCTTTCTTGGAGCTCCTTTAGGCGCTGGAAGGTTGCAAAAAATTCCTCCTGGAGCCTCCTCTTCTCCAGGCTGAACATCCCCAATTCCCTCTGCTGCTCAAAAATCAGAGTGTATTTGATGTTGGCTCAGGATGAAAGCTCTGTTCAGCCAAAATGTCTTCTGGAAAGGGGCCAGTTTTGTGGCAGGGGCTGATACCCCACCAGTACCTGCCTGCAGCCCCTTCTCCTGCAAGCAGCCTCAGCAGCTCCTGGCTGCCTGTCAGATCAGCTCCCACATGGATGGAGGGAAGGCAGGAGTTATTGAATGGCACGGCTGAGCTCTGATCACGACATTGAGACAAACTGATGGGCATCGAGGGGAGGCTTTGCAAGGGGACGTTGGCTAAGCCCATTAAAATGTAATCAGGTCCAGGTAGAGTGTGCTCTGTTACTGAAGCTGCTTAGAGAAAGCAATTATAAAGCACTTAGAGGTTTAAGCAATTAAAAGAATATCCTTCAGTCTCCCCCAGCTGGCTGGGTGATGTCTCAGTAAAATGCTTTTTAGCAGATGAAGTTAAGCCACATTTTTTACTGAACGTCTGTGGATTTTTAATTTTGGGGCCTCTGCATTTCATCAAGAAATACAAGACAAAGGTCAAGAATTAATGATGTATCCATGTATTTCATTAATTTGTGCATCAATAATTCCCCTTCTGAACAAACACTTTGAAGAGTCCATTCATTTCTCATCACCAATGCTGCAAGTCTGAGTTATTCATTTCAGGAGGAGAATATTGCCATGAGATTTAGCATAACCAGCCTACAGACAGGAATAGCTTATACTTGGCAACCACAATACACAGAAGAGCACCAGTCTAAAACTCTTTAAACAGTTGTATTTCATAATTCCTATATTCTAAGAAAAGCAGATTTATTTGTTCATGAATCATTTCTTTTCAAGAAAGGAACAAAATGCATGGCAGTTTGTATCTCTAATAAAAAGTCTGAGCAACTCCAAGCGGAGTTCAGCAAAACCCCTGTGGCATTAAGCTTGAGTGGAAGCTGATTTTAACAGCTGAAGTGTCACACTGAAATTTGGGAGGATAAATTACCTATTTAACAGTTGTATATATTTGCCAGAGATGTTTGTAGTTGTAGGTTTACTTTGCAGCCTGCCAAGTGAGATAAAACAAGCAGCATCAGCACACTCTGTAAACACCCTCCAAGGAGCAAAAACCAGGGGTGGCTGCACCTCTTGGGCCAGGGAGTCTCTTTGTTCCCCTCTCCCAAGATGTGCCCAGCCTGGCACAGCATCCCTGCATCACCTGCATGTTCTCGTGGCTGCATCTCTGCAGAGAACTCCAGGATTTGCCATGCCCTGACAGCAGATTTCCCAGGTGTTAAGCTGTGACAATGTGAGTGTTTATAAAGTTAACTAATGTGATTCTAAACATGAAGTCTGGCCAGGGCTTTAGTCAGTGTAGAAGCATGCAGTGAATACAGCTCCAGGGTCCCTTTGATGGGCAGAAATTATTCTGGGAGGAACAAAGGATATGTGAAACTCAAAACTGGAAGGGAAAGAAGAAAGGGCTGCAGAGGAAGCCAGTTCAGGTTACATCTGATCTCATAAAATAGAAACAGACATGAACCTGGTGAGGATAACATAGGATCCCTTCTCTACCTTTCAAAGAGGAAATTCTCTTCCTTTCTTCTTCCCTCTCCAAACATCCAAACATCCCCAGGGGAAATGGCATGGGTGAATTTTAAATGGAATCAAGCAACCTCTAATTTCCAAAAGAATAATTACCTTAGAAGGAAACTTGGGAAGAGACCCCAGTTTGCACTGGGACAGCAGTGGTGTGCTGCTTGCTAGTGCCTGTTCTTGGACCAGCTTTAATCTGTATTTTCTGCCTTGTTCCTTATGGATGAAACTGGTGCCAGGGGATGATTTAACCACTGGCGTGAGCTGGGGCAGGAATTCACATCTATTTTCAAATCTGTCATCTGAAGCCATTAAAAATCAGGCCTGGAGAATATAGTCTGAGTAAAATATGTTGCTTTTGAATGCCAAAATGTTTTTTCATTCACTTGCTGTCTCACTTTCACTAATAAAGAAGAATTTAGGATTTTTTCAATAATATGTTCAAGAACACTGGGGGACTGTATCCAGCAAATGCTGTGTGTTTTTAGTGGTGTTTAAAGGAGCTGAGGGCTTCCCAAGCTCTTTGTTATTCCCACTTTCTTCTTTGCTGTCCTGAGTACTCCTGGTTCATGTTGGTGATCCCAAATCCCTGCTGATTGTTATTGACTTTTATGGAAATCCTTTGTTCCACAGCCTTATGACCCAAATACCAGCAGAAGTAGTTTTAATTTTACTGGGCTCCTACCTACCCTGGCAGCTCCTGCAATCCCTACTTTGGGGCCTGCTGATATAAATATTGCCAACAGGCTGTCAGGTAGAACGTCATGTTAATATAAACAGCACCTCGAGGTTTAACAAGGCTGTGCCAGCTGTGCCTGCACTTGGCCCAGCTTTCACCACCTCTCATATCAAACAGCCCTTTGTGAGAGGTTCTGCTGTAATGGCATTGACTAATTTTGTATATAAATCTTAGGAGCTTGGGATATACAAGGATTGTTTCTCCAGAAATCAGCATTACCCTGACCCAAGCCTGATAACCTTTTGTACTCCTCATTTGTACCAGCTGGTGGGTGTGCACCCCTTGGGCAGCCCTGGGGATGAGTCTGAAGCACAGAAAAGGCTCAGAGCTGTTGTTCAGGGAGGTTAATACCTGCCCAAACAGCTCCTGCCTTTGCTCAGAAATTCCACTGTGCTCTTCCACATCTGTATGTGGTCAGCTCCCCTTCAAACACAGAGAAAAAGAAATAAATTGGCTGAAATAGTCTGGACAAAACTATCAGGGGAAGATGGATCTGAGCCTCTCTGGAGCCTCACAGCAGAGGTGGTTGTAAGAAGGAGCAGCATCCCTGTTCTGCCTCTCCTGGAGAGAAAAGACAGCAGACAGGGGTACCAAGCCAAGGGCCACCCCAGGCTGCAGGGCTGTGACTCAGCAGTCCCAGAGGGGCTGGAGGAGATGAAATGAGGAGGAGAACAGCAGCCCAGGGAGGGCTTTGTGCCGCTGAAGCTCCCAGTGAGTCACTGGAGGTGGCTCCTCACCCATGGCTGCCCCAGGCTCTGAGTCAGCCCCAGCCTCACACAACCCCACCAGGGGATGGGGGCTGGAATCTCCTCCTGAGCATCCCTCCTGAGCTCAGCCAAACCAGCCAAACTTCCTTATCCCAAGCTCATGCTGACCCAGAGGTGGTCCTGGAGCAGAGCAGGTTCCCAGCCTCAGCCCGGGATACACACAAGGCAAAATAAAATACCCGGTGTCATCCAATAGAATTTCACTTCCAGGATTGCTCCCACATCCAGTTTAGTCTGAGAATCGAGACTGGCACGGTTTAAATCTCCTGTGCAATGAAAAAAATGTCAGTCAGAATTGATGTTTCTCTCTGCAGGACTTCCTGAAGGAAAAACAAACCAGGGCTCGTCCTCTGCCACTCCTCCTTCCTCTGCCCTTCTTCCTTGGCTTGCAGTTCAAACAGGCAGAGAAAAGAGCCATTATAACACAAAATAGAAAGACACAGGATGTAACTATTCAGGGTTTAATACACATTTTAATTGGGAGTTTGGTTTAGAAGGGAAATGAGAGCCTACATTGGTGGAAGGATCATTCCCTGCCACCTCTGGCACCATGGGGTCATCTTGCTGGGGTCCCACATCCACTCCCCAACCCTGGGGTTTGGCACCTCATTTACTCAAATATAGGAAATACCAGAAGCTCATGGAGCAGCTCTGCTCCTATTAGAACCTTATTGAATTAATTAGAAGTGAGGGATGTGTCTGGTTTATTTTTAGTTCAAAAAATAAAGGCAGGAAATCTCCAACCTCACAAGCACCATCCTGGACAGTCACCCCATCACACACTGAGTCAAACCCTTCCCCTGCAGTGCTCAGCTCCAGCAGGCTGAGCTGCTCCTTCTCACCCCACCAAAGGAAGCCATGTGTCAAGCTTTTGATGATTAGGAACATCCTAGGAGCTCATAACAACAATAAAAAAAATCTTTTTTGGCAGACAGTTTACCCAGGATTTGTTTTAAGCGCAATTATTTTGACAGGCAGGTGCTCAGGGAAGAACTAAACAGCAGGAAAAGGAACCAGGTATCTGCGAGAAAAGGATATTTTCATTCTGTATTAAGTGGAAGTTAACCCAGTCTTGTGGTTTGTATTCCTCTCAGGGGAGAGGACCCAAGAGGGCAGGATTGCCACCCTAATTCTGCTTGATCCCTTGTATGATAAAATGAAAACATACGGATTAAGGGTGACAAATCCAGGTCGGGATCTCCTAATCTGTGCAGCACAGAACTGCACAGTGTGTCACCCAGCTGGGGCTTCCACATCAGACCACAAGTGTCTCCAGTGCTCTTCACATGTTTAATAGAGTTTTAATTGCGGAGTGATTGCATGTGATATTACAGAATTATCACAGATTACTTAATTGCTGATGTTAAGCAGATACTTCTCTCAATATGTGTTTTTGTTACTATAGATCCATATTATTTGGCACAGCATTGCCTGAGCAGCAGAAGCAGAGATCATTTACCAGGAGAAAACCACTTTCATTTAACGTGTTGGTAAATTTAACAAGCAGATGTGTGAGATTCTTCTAATTGGCTGTCGGAAGAATCCAGATCCTGCCGTTCCTAAAGAGCTGCACGCAGGGGTGAGCAGCTGAGGAGTGCCAGTGTGTGGAGGTTTCTGCAAAAATCATGATGTGCCTGAGTGAACCTGTGTTTGGAGCCATTTGGGAAGCTGCTTTTGCAGCCTGAAAATGCAGCTAATCCTGTGCAGGCTGGGAGAGCAGATGGGCTGGAGCTGTGATGTTGGCTCGTTCCTGTTGGCCCGAGGCTGAGGGATGGAGGGGCAGAGGCTGCAGAGGGCTGCTGCTCCTGCAGCCCCTGGGAGGGATCTCCTGGAGAATCACGGGGACACTGCTCCATCCAACAGAGAAATCAATTTCTGGAGGTGGCCAAAAGCAGGGCCTCAGAAATGTGAAGGAGTGTCCTGCTTTGGAGGACAGGTGTCTGCTGAGAAAGGCAGGATCTTCTCTTTGAAATGGAGAATGTAAACTCCCTCCCTCCAAATTATTATAATTTTGAAATCAAGGGGCTCTCAGGCAAAGATATGGGAA
>PYHW01010190.1:1771778-1785424 GCA_013186435.1 Turdus rufiventris | reverse complement strand
CTGCCCCCACCCTCAACAGATGGTGATAGAACAGATACCTTTGATCACACCCTGTATTGTAACCCTGGACAAGGAGCAAGGCAGGCATCCGTGCTCCATTCCCAGGGGATGTCCCCTCCCCTCCTGTGCCACCTGTCATGCAGGGGCTGTCCCATCAAAGTCCCATCAAAGCTCCTCAGGGAAGGATCAGACCCTGCTCAAATTCATTCACCTGATGGCATCTGAAGGGCTGCAGGCTGTCTGGTGATGAATTATATTTGTGATCACTGTGGCCAGAGAGCAGCCAAAAAACAGTTTGAAAAAATGAATTCACTTGGACAAGAGAATAAAAACAGACCCTCTAGCCTTCCTTCCAAAGCATGTCCCTTCAGTTGTTTAAATCTTTATTGGATAAATGGCTTTTGCAGCATTCCTGGAAGACGCTGTCATGCGTTGTGGAATAGAACCTTCTCCATTGTTAGTTAGTTTAATGATAAAGGGAGCTCATGGAGTTGGGGTAGGGTTGAATATGGAGCTGGACACCAGGGATTATTTAATTTCTGCTCTTCTGTGCCTCTTGGCCAAGCATCAGTGATGGGGAGGTGCAGCCAAAGCCCGCCTGGTTCCTCCTGGACTGCATTATCCAAGAGAAACACATCTTCTGCACCTCTTCTCCTTGAGCTACGACATGGACCCTGTGGGATGACAGCGTCTGGGTTTGGGATATATCCACATAAATATTTTCAATCCCAAGGCAAATAAAACCCCAGCCTTTGGCTCCACATGCCAAATCCACACTGCACTTGTCGTACCTCTCTTTGGAGCAGAGCTTTGCTGCTTTCCAGCCCCTTACAGGTCACATAAAGGACAAGAGTGATGCTTCCATTGTTGTCTGTAGAGCAAATTTGGGACCAAAAATTAACTTAGTTATTTTATTTAGTCTTTATTTTCTTCTTGCCTTTTATTGTGTTATGTTTTAACTGAGATTTCTTTATTTCCTGCTAGGATTCTGCCAGAATCCTGCTGTTCCATGCAGAAGTTGAAATGTATACTACAAAAGGAAACAAATCTTTCTCTTGATTGCCTGATAGATCTACTTTTTAATCCAGACTGACAAATGCACTCTATCAACAGCACTTTATGCCTCAGAGCTGTTGCATTTTATTTTCCATTGTTTGACATCCCTCAGAATCTGGAAAGGAAAAAAGCGTCTTTCTCTGCTTACCCTTTAATTAATCATTTTTATTATGGCAAAACCCAGACCCAAACAGGTTGTAATATCAGGTATGGCACAAATGTAGAAGGAAAGGACGAGCCCTGCCACTGGAAAGAGCAGTTTAATGATTCTCAGCACTGTGGGGACTGTGGCCAGTGGCTCCAACTAATGGGATTAGAGTGGCCCTGGCTCCCTATCTACCTGGATGTAAAACATCCCCATTTGTCTCTGAGAATACTTTGGATGAGATACCCAGTGAAACACAGATGCAAACAGAGTTTCCTTTAAGCCAGTGTCTGAACTAGGCATTGCCAGTCCTTCCTCTGCACCTCCTGCTGTTCCTGATGTCCCTGCCCCAGTGCTGAGTGCTGTTCTCTGTTACTTCTCTTTTGCTTGTTTGTACAGACATTTGCAGGCTGGTTTTCCCTCAGGGTTATTAATTCTTTGCACTACAGCAATACACGAACAAGTTACAGCAATTAAACCCAGACAGACAGGTCCCCTTTTCACCCTGATGGAGAATTACTCCCAAAGTTAAGGATTTTATTTTCCTGCCTTGCAGGTGCTGTGGTGATTGCCTTCGTGGTGTGCTGGCTCCCTTACCACATACGGCGTCTCATGTTCTGCTATGTCCCCTCTGGGCACTGGACAGAGTGAGTCACAGCTTGGGGACACAGCTTGGGGACACAGCTTGGGGACACGGTGGGGTTCCCCCATGCCAGCACAGGCTGGGGGCTTGGGATGGGGCTGGGGATGCCAGGGCACCCACAACCGAAGGGGTTAAAGTCTCAAACTCCTAATTGCTGGTTTTGGTTGGTAGGTTTGTTTTTGGTGTCTCAGTGTTTGCCAGGCAAATTAAGAGTCTTGGTTTTACCTAAATCCCGCAGACACAGGGTAGGAAGCATTACCTTGAACCAAAACTCATCATCAGCCCTCCTCCTCCTCCTCACCCCTGCTGGCACAGCCATGGGGTTCAGTCTGGCAGCCCTTGATGAAATGATATTTGGGCAGGGGGGCTGGTTCATCCAGATTTCAGTGTCTGTGCCAGAGATATTGATCCCCAGCCCTGATGCAGCAGCTCCTGTCAGCACACAGTTTAGCTCCATGAGGCCACATCTCCTCTCTGACAGGGGAGATGACACAGTGGGGGGATGACTGTGCTCCTTGCTGAGTCTGGGCCAGGTTATTTGCTGGGTTTTGCAGGGAGTGGATCAAAAGGAAATACCAGCAGTTGCTGCTGATTAGGAAGTGCCCAGATTGTCAGAGAATTCTGGGATAATTGCACGAACACACATGCACTGCTCACAGATGTACAAAGGCACCCCAGGAGCTCCCTGCTCCTTTCTGAGGCAGGAGGCCAGCAAAGCAGCCACCAAACTAATTATTATTTTTATATATAATCTAAAGCTAATGCTGTCTGGGGACACACATTGGGGAAGTCTGAGATGCCAAGGTATGCACTCCTGTGTCTCCTGGCATGCTGTTACATCTCTGTTCTGCCTGAGACCAGGGCTGCTTCTTTCAAGGGAAAGAAAAAAAATATCTACAATGCCAAAAACCAGAACAGCAATAAAAACCTAAAATCCCATCAACTCCAAACACAAAATATAATAAATTAGGATATAGCTTTCTACTGAATGGAACTATGGATCCAGCCGTAATAAAATCCAAAATCTATCTTCAGCCATGAAAACAGAGCTCTAGGCACACACTGGGACAAACTCTTGTTTCTCCTTTGCTTTCCTATATGAAAAGCACTTAAGGCACTGTTCAATTATGTAATGACTGCATTTACTTTGAGCAAGAGGGGTAGAGAAGTCTGACTGCAGTTAGTGGGAATTTATTCATCATGGCTGCGTTCACATAATATTTTTTCTTTTTTTTGAAACCATGAGTGATTTTAGGAAAATACTGAATTTACAGAGTGGTAGTAAACTATCAGTCTGGTGGCTAACCAAGAGTTTGCAGCAGCCTGGCATGTTCATTTATAAACACATGTGCCTTGCCCCTGAAGAAGAGAAAATTTTCCAATATTAATTCTTCACAGCTACACAGAGAAACTCTTCTTGTAAGAGCTGGATGGGCCATGCAGTCCTTGGCAGTGCTGAGGGGGTGTGGAGGGATGGGCAATGTGGTCCAGCACTTCTCTATTTATCTTTTGTTAGACACTGCTCAGACTAGAAAAAAGGTCTGAAATTTTCACCAAGAAAAATGATTCTGAGGAACATCTTCCTGAAAATGAGACCTGTGGTGTTTATAAATGCTTTACCAGCTCAGGGCTGTTGTTCTCATTTGGCCCAAGGAAAGATATTTCCAAAAGTATAGAAGATAATAAAACATTTTCAACCAGTTCTAGTTGAAAACATTAAATTGTGGTGGTTAGGATGTGTTTCAAAAGCATGCTGTCACCAGCTTGCCCCCAGAACAGGAAATGCTGTCCCACATTATGGACAAATCCCAACCCAGGGACCCATTGAATGAGCTGATTCTGCTCTCACTGCCAGAGGGAGGAGAGAGCTGCATCTGTTACTGGAGTTTGGCTCTTCTGCAACCTCTGTAGATCAGAACTGCAGCCAAAAAAGTCAAGCTAATGTGTATGTATGACACAGAAGCAAATTTCCATCTGGCTTCCTGGTCTCCAGAATGCCTATTTCCAAAGCAAAAAATGAATGCTGGAGATGAATATCTTGTCTGGCTCCAGGGCTAAAGAAGTCTCTAACTGCTGGTGAGTGGGGCAGTATCTTCACAGAGGTATCTGCCCCATGTTTGACCAGCTGTGGATGCAGATGGGTGGTGGTGGCTCAGGCACCACTAAGCTCATGTTTGCAGCTAGAAAAGGTGAGCTGGAAAGCAGCTCATGCTTTTCTCACCCTTGTGGCTTTGTCTTCGCACTCAGATTTTTGTCTTTCCTCTGTTCTTCCAGTTTCCTTTACAACTTCTACCACTACTTCTACATGCTGACAAACGTCCTCTTCTACGTCAGTTCAGCAATCAACCCCATCCTCTACAACCTGGTGTCGGCAAACTTCCGCCAGATCTTCCTCTCCACGCTCACCATCCTGTGCCTGCCTTGGAGGAAGAAGAAGAAACGACTGGCCTTCGCCAGGAAATCCAACAGCATCTCCAGCAACCACACGTTTTCCAGCCAGGTCACAAGGGAAACTACATACTGAAGCCAAAGGTGGAGGAGAAACGCAACTCATCGTGGAGTCCAAACTTGAGAGAGGCCTCTGTGACTTTCATGCATGGTCTCCAAATTCACGTAACACAAATGTGCTTAGCAAAGTCATTTTTGTTGGAAAAAATAGGCTTTGTTCTGCCAGTAACTTTGAGGTTATTTTCAAGCATTGGCCTTGCCTCTTGTGAGTAATGTCTACATGTATTGTAACTTCAGTCTGGCATAAATCCAGGTGTGGTGTTAACTGGGAAGCCAAAATGTGTTCAACCTAGGCAAAACTGTTCTGCATTTCATCCTTTTCTCAGTGCAGAGATGCCGTGTTCACATCCAAGGGTCTGAGATCCTGGTGGCACCGAGCAGAGAGTTTGATGAGGAGAGAGAAGCTTTGAACAGAAAGGGAAGTTCTTGGAGAATGGATATGCTCATCTGTGGGATGTTCAATGAACGAGGAGTGAAAACTCAGGGAGCCAGGTGGTTATTTTAGAAATATATCTCCTTTGGGAGTAATACAACCGAGGTGCTCAAGAGAGCTGCTCTGGCTCCTTGAAATTAAATAAGAACAGATGATGCCTTACCTAGGCTGGGGTGGCTGTGGCCTGGGGACTGGGGTCACCTTTGGCTTTAGGGCATCCGCAGTGCCTGGCTTGGGTACCACTGCACCCATGACAGCAGAGCCTCTGGCAAAGTCAAGAATGCAGAGGCTGTGCCCAGATGGAGTGCTGAAAATGAACAGAGATGGGAAATCTTCCTTTTGCCATACAGCCAAATCCTATTTTTTACCACAGAGAACAGTTTGCTGGCCTGCATTAAGAGATGAGAAAACTCTGAGCTTATGAGGGCTCCAGGCTGCTGAGATAAGAGCAATCTGCCCCAATTCTGTGAGACCTTCAGATTTTTCCCATTCTTATTCCAGTTTTACTCTTTTCCTCACCATTTCCACAAGGCTGACATCTCAGTATATAGCAGCTGTAGGCAGCAGGTCCTCTCATTCTACCTTTTCTTTTATTACTTTTTGCTACCAGAACTGTTGGCACACTTATCTGCACCCCACTATTCAGATAGTTCAAATGCAGAGCATAAGAAAGTCTAAACTGGGGAGTCTTCACTCTAAACCCACTTTCTTTCAACAAACCAGAGAACAGAAACAACAGCTGAAAATTCTCATTGAAATTTCCCAGGTAGCATGAGCTTTTCTGCCATATGGTTCCAGCTCTAACAGCTCCTTATATGATACAGGAAACTGATTTAGTACTGAAACAACAGGCTCTGGGACAAGCTAAAGGGCTTTTTCCCAAAGGGTGACCTGCACAAACCTGGAACTGACCAATGACCCTGTGCAGCCTTTGCTGGTGGTGAGCTGGTGTCCCCTTTCACAGCACACATCATCAGGAGAGCAGGGCTTGCCTCTGGAAGGGGACACAGCAGAAGAGTGGGCTCAGTTTGGCTTTCTGGGCTTTGGCCACCCCATGCCACCCTTCAGCTAATGAGCACCTGTGGTTCCTAAGTGAAGCCACAGTGCTGGAGGTGTGGATTGGCCAAGTGAGGGTCACACAGTGATGGACATCAGTGACTGAACCGCTGGTGACATCCTCTCTACAGAACAGGTCAAGTTGGAAGGGATTCACAAGAATCATCAAGTCCAGCTCCTTGGACTTGTGGTTTTTAGGTCCTGTTGGGCTCGGCACATAGAGGAAATAACATCTGGGGGCATTTCCTGTGAGCTGTTGTTGGTGAGTGACTACTTTTGGGGCATTTATAATCTGTACCCTGACCTGCCTGGCGTGGAGGGTGATTTTAATGCCTAGTACAGAATCCCTGCAAAAGAAAGGGCTCAAAATAAAAGTCAGTGGGGCTTTCATTTCTTCTGATTCAGCCAAACTGCCAGCTCTGTTCTGTCATGCTTTCTCATGTTTCTTGCCCTGGTTGTACCAAGCAGAGGGCAGAGATTCTATTTGACCAAGCACTTTTGTTGCTCATGGACTGTTGACTCCTCTTTGACAAAGAAAACAGGTAGTGGCACACAAATAAATAAATTGAAACAAAGAGGCAAAAGGGAGACTGATCTCTTCAGAAGGAAATCTGTGAGAAACCAGCAAGTATTTTCTGAGTATGGTGTGTGTGAAATGGCTTGGGCAGGTTGGAAGAAGATCTGCTCATCCTGCCTAGTGGGAAAATCCAGGTACCATCAACAGGAGAGGGGAAAGATCTGCCTTGAGAGGAAGAGGAGTCTTGATGTCATACATTTAACATCAGCCTTTCAGGCAAGACACTTCAAAAGTTTCTGAATGACCCAATTTTTTTTTATTTCACCTCTAAATAGCAGCTGGGAGGAGCTTTCTGAAACCTCCCAGGGAAGCTGTAACTGCACTGCTTTGACTTTCATTACAATTTAACACCCTGCATGTCTCATTTGCTTTTGAAACATTAAACATTATTACTACACTTGCTCAACACCAACCTGCTGAAATGTGCTTGATTATCTCAGAAAACGCTGTACAGAAATTGCTGTTTCACATAAGATGCTTGGTTTAGACTTTCACTGCTGAGATACACTGGCAGTTTACAGAATATTTGATCACAGCTCAGAGAAACTGGCAGGTTTATTTTTGGTTAGACATGACAGTGGGAAAAAGCTGGAATAAAAGTGAACTAATCATAAACCCTTTCCACAGTGTTTGTTGGGCCACTCGAGTGCTGAAGAGCTGGGGGAATTTGAGGGATTTACCCAAGTGGTTTGCTGACTTCTACAGCTCTGTTCTTGCAGTTTAACAGGAAAGCAGACCTGGGTCCATGGCCTTAATCTGAGATTGCAGCTCAAAGCTACCTCTTCCCCATGCCAAATCTGACACCCTTGAGCTGAGCAGTGTAAGTTACAGCTGCTTTCATCCTCTTCCCTCCTCACCTAACTTTGCTATATTCACCTTAGAGATGTGGCTCCCTTGAGCTCAAAGATGTGAGGATAGGAAACTCCGTGGTTTCCAGAGAATCACTGGACAGTTTGGGTTGGAAGGGGACCTTAAAGAGCATCCAGTTCCAAACCCCAGCCATGGGCAAGGACACATTTCATGAATGGTTGCTCCAAGCCCTGTCCAACTGGCCTCGGAAAGGAAAGCTGAAACGGTAGAAGAGAAAAAGGCACAAACTGCCCCATATTTTCCAGAGAAATGGTTCTTTAATGCCTTTTAACCATTACTGAACTGCTAACCCAACGAGGTTTTTAGATTTAATCTGGTGTGAGTGGCTTTTGCCATTAGACAGAACAAAAGCTCCCAGCCCTTGTGTCCCTGTCTTGGCTCTTCATGAAGCAGAGGTGAGTGCTGGGGCCTCTGCTCATCTATGCAAATTGCCTGTGTTTGGAGCTGTTTGTTTTGACTAAAAAAAGAATAAAATCTGTGGAATCCGCAGATGTGAAGTGCTGCCAGATTGATTCTGAGAAACTCCATTCTGAAGAGCGTCTATCAAGTGACCTCTTCAAACGTTGTTTTGAGGTTTTGTTTCTCTTCACAGCGCCCTTGCCGGAGCCATCCGTGTGGCAGAGTGTGAAACCAGGTTTATAAAGTCCTTGCTATTGAGAAATTTCCCCCAGACAGGACCAGTCCATCAGTGCTGGAATGCTCTGCTGAGCTTGTCTTTTCCTAAGTGCATGAGACCTCACTTCAGCGAGCTTTTCAGGAGAAAACTCAATGGAAAATCGGCGAGGAGGGTGAGCAGGGCATGACAGTAGCAGGAGCTTTGCACTTCCAGCAGTCAGTGAAACAACTCCAGGTGTGCTGCAGCTGCAGACAGCTGGTGCTGCAGGTTTGAACCCATCCCCTGTGCAGCTGCATCCCTCCTGCCCTTGGGCAGGGACAGCAAACATCCACAGGTCAGTCCATGTCCTCCTGGCTGTGTTTAACTCTTTAACCAAAGCTGTGTCTGCTAGAGCTCTGTCTGGTTCTTCACATCACAGCTCAGCCACTCTTCCTGTCCTCAGTCTGGGTTTGCTTAGTACAAAAGCAGAAATTGCTGATCCAAAATTTCATGATGCTGTGTCCTGGCTTTGTGATCCAGAGTCCTTCCTCAGCTGTGCCACCTGATAGTCCTGCACATATTGTATTTATGGCAAATATTTTTTAAAGTGCACCTTTTTTTTTTTTTTCTTTTTTTTTTATCCTGAGATACAAAATGTTGATGTGCTTTATTTTCTGTGGCCTGTTGCTCAATGGGAAAAAAATGAATGTTAAAAGTGTGTCAGTGTCTACTTTGTAATATTTTCTGTGACAAAGGGAAAGAAGAGGGTGTGGAACCGTTCTGTGTGGCAATGGGAAACACTCTTTCAATGTAACATGCTATTATTGATACTGTATTTACTGATCAAAGTGTCATGAAATGGTTAATTCCTGATATAGCCTTTGTACTGTATGGTATTTTATTTTGTCATTTATTGATCCTAAGAAATAAATATCCAAATTTAAGGCTTGGGCTGCTTTTGCTTGAAGTGGCAGGTGTGCCTTTATCACACAGCCTGGCTGGGATCTGAACTGGTGAAATCCATTGCCTTGGACTGGGATTTGCAGCTCCTCCTGAGGGCTCCTGTCCCTGCCCTCTGCAGCACAAACAGCACCCAAACATCAGCTGCTGCTTCTGACTTCAGGTCAGCAAACAAACAAGGACTAGTTAGGTTTGAAGGATGCTCCCATCAAGGGATGTTTGCCCTGAAAAATCCTTCCTGGGATCTGTTAGAAGCATCAGATCTGTGCTGCCCTGCTGTGCTGGGCAAAGCCATGGAGAGCAGCCAGGGCTTGGAGCCTGGAGGGTGGGAATGAGAGCTGAGCCCCCAGACTGAGCTGCTCTGAGATCCCAGTGGCACTGCAGGGCTCTGAGCTGCTGCCTTGCCTGTCTGCCCTGCTTGCTTTTCCCTGCTCAGGGCAAATGTTGCATGTGTTCTGTCTTGGCCATTATTCTGCAGCAGCTTTGCCCAGAAAACTGGGCAGGTTGGGATTTATTGCACTGGGAGCTGTAGGGGTACAGGGAAGGAGTCAGCCCTCACCCCAAATAATGATGACAAAGAAGCAGGTTTATTGTGTCTTAACAGAGATTTCCCCTCCCATCTTCCCATCTTTAGTGCAATCGTCTTCCTCCTTGGCATTTATTTTTCTAACACAAATGTAATTTTGTGGGGATAGAATGCCTGGGCATTACCCATGATATTAAAGTGTCCTTGCACTAAATGAGCAAAAATCAGTCACCTCCATCCTCCCTGCAGGTTAATGCATCCTCCTCCCGCTCCTGGTTAATGTTATGTTGTGCAATAGCTGAGCTGAGCCATAAACTCTTCATAGTTTTTAACCATTCAACCCTTTTGTTTTGATTTCTGATAGAGGGAAAGGTTGTTTGGAAAGCAGCAAGAGAATAAAATTTAAATATTTGGAATCATTCATGCCTGGAAAATCCATCTTCTGAAACCTAGCTTCAATGCACTGCCTCTCCAAAGGCTTTTTGGTGCTGCTTCCAGATGAGAAGAGCAGGAGCCTCAATTGTCCCTACACCATCAAGCATTAAAATATCAAAATCATTTATTTTATGGATACTTTTATTTGGTATTCAGCCTTGCTCTGCTCAGAGGTGTATTTTCAGTCTGCAGCTCATGTCTGGAGCAGTGGAAATCCACAGCACGTGGCAGCATCCTTGTTTCCTGGCTGCAGGAGATTTCTGTGCTGGGCATGCTGCTCCCAGTGGAGCCTCCGTGGCTTATGCAGAAATCCAGCCCATGTTCAAGCTGGAGTGAGAAATGTTGCTGTCTGCTTGTGACTTGTCTAGCTCAGGGCTGACTCCTCGAAAAAGGCAAATTCTGGACAGCAGAGTTTCCCAGTCCTCCCAGGCCACCCTCCCATCCAGTGTCACACAACCGTGCACCATGTCATCCCCACAAATGTGAAGGAAAAAGATGTGGAGAGTCAAATAATTCTTTTTTTTTCCTTTAGAAAGGCACAAGGACTGTGCCTCAAGCCATGAGGGATGCTTTCAGCTTGGACCTTATTTCTCATTTCAATTATAAAAGCAATTTCCATAGTCCACAAGGGGAAAATTTCAGGCACCTTTCGGAAAAAAATGTTATGTTTTAGTAAATGGATTCATAAACGTTAATAAACATCCATAGAGAAGTTAATTTATTTAAAATAACTTTAAATCTTGCTCTGCCTTATTAAATTTGTTTGAACTGTAGATCAGGCTGGAGTATATTCATGAGGGCATTTAAGCATTAAGGCAGCACATCACAGTTATTATTCCAGCCCTCCTGTGGGCTGGGAAGCACAACGCAGAACCTGAAGTGATTTTGGGCACTCAAGTGCAAAACTCCTCCAGGAGCACAGGCACAGGCATGGCCCAAGTGCTGCAGGGTGGCCAAACCAAGCTGCTGGGGTTGTTTTCTGGGAATAAAAACATGCCAGGGGAGCCCAGAGCAGCCAGCCCAGCATCCATGGGCTGCCAGCACCATCCTGGGCTTGCTCAGCCAAACACCAGTGGGAAAGGATCATAAAATCATGGAATCATAGAAGGGTTTGGGTTGCAAGGAACCTAAAAGCTCATCTTATTCCAACGCTCTAGGCAGGGACACCTTCCACTGTCCCAGGGTGCTCCAAGCCCCATCCAGCCTGGCCTTGGACATTTCCAGGGATCCAGGGACAGCCACAGCTGCTCTGAGCACCCTTGCCAGAGCCTCACCACCCTCAAGGAATTTCTTGCTAACATCTAATCTACATAGAGAAGCAGCAAATTTAATTAAACACCCTATCACTAGTGGTACAAATCAGCCAAGGCAGCCAGGACTTTCTTGCAAGAGGAAGAGAAAGGCAAAAAATGTGTAGTGAGTGTGTAAGTGCATGTGTGGGTGCTGCAGCCACACCTGGGATGATGTTTTCTCCAGGTTGTTCAGCCTGGAGAAAAGAAAGCTCCAGGGAAATCTTAGAACCCCTTTCAATACCTAAAGTGGCTTTGAGAGAGCTGGAGAGGGAGTTTTTCCAAGAACCTGGAGTGACAGGACAAGGGGAAATGGCTTTAAGCTGAAAGAGAGTAGATTTAGATCCTGCCAGCAACCCAAAATTTCACAAACATAATGGAGGTGTAGTTGCCACTGTTACCAAGATTTAAGAGCATTAACACACTTCCATCAACCCAGCACATTCCATCCCTTTGTCTTTGCAATGGAGCTCTGGTTTTAGGGATGGATTTCAGGCACAGGAACTGCTGGGATTCACTCAAGGGGCACAGTGAAATCTTGCAGAGCAGAACCTCAAACCCCAGTGCTCCCAGCCATCAACTCTGCTTCATCTTTCCCTTCACCCATCATCAGCAGGTAGCTCAGAGCTATATTAAGCCTCCATTCCAAGACACATATTAGCAAAACATGCCAACATTCAGCCATTAAAAAGCAGCTTCTCTCTGGCTGTCAGCAGCAGCAACAACCTTGTCACAGCACTTGGCAGCTCCCGGAGTGCTCTTGACGTTGAGCGTTGTTATCCTTGGTGTCTGCTCCCTGCAGGTTGCAGGAGAAGGTGAAGCACTGTGTGTTGAATTTAAAAAATACCCAAACAGCAACAAACTCCATTAAATGGGAATGACCTCAGCAGTGCCACGGGGAGCTGCGAGGAAATCTGTGACACCTGACATTTTCCATGTTTCAGTTCTTGTGTCCAACTGAAAAGCAGCGACGACTGCCAACAGCATTATTAGTACAGCTCCCACACAGAGCATGAATTCTTACAAAGTTTCACATTTATGCAATAAATCTTTTTTTTTTGTCTTCCTTCAGACTGGCAATTGGAATAAGATTAATTTCTCTTTACCATCAACACAAGCATGAAATACCATTTTTCGTGACCACTCCAGGAAAACGCCTCATGTCACAGCTGGTGTTTTCTACTCAGAACTTGAGACTTAATCCCTCTCCTTCCTCTGGGCTTGAGCCAGATCAGAGCAAGCAAATGGTACAGGGATTTTAAAGGTGGTCACCAGTGATACCACAGCAAGGCAGCCACAATGGTTAATCCTCTTGCCCAAAGAAGTGAGCACCCTTCAGAGGCTGATCTAGGAAAACACATAAACACAAGTCTACAGGCTTTTGAGAGAAAAGAAAATACAAATTTCTGTAGCATTTCTGAGCCTTGAATGCCCACCTGCACAATTGATATAAACCTGTTTGCATCTGCAAAGAAACCCAGTTTGTGTTTGTAAGTGACCCAATCTAGCTCTGTTTGTTTCTTTTCTCTGAGACTTTTTTTTTTTTGAAAAATGTAATTTAGCAGGGAAAAATGATGCTGTTTGTTCTGTTCACAACTTTAGTCTTAAATGCCAGAGGTGCTGATCAGATTAAAACAGAAATCAGAGTTCATAGATTGTGTCTGGAAGGAATAAAGACTCTGGTGCTGATTTTTTATTGAATACAGGACAATATCTCTTGCTTATTGTGTATATTACAATGGCAAGGGAGGAGAGCTTTTATCACAGCATGGCTCAGTGCTTTCTAATATGTTGTTCCTCATTTGGAGCTAACTGGAATTCACCTGTGGATTTCACTTTGTATCTTAAAAAGTTTTCACGGAATTTTGGAGACAGGGCAAAATACATTCTGCCATGCTGCCAGAATCACTCCATGGATACACCAATAAATCACAGAATGGTTTGGGTTGGAAGGCACCTTAAAAATCATCTCATTCCCATCCCCTGCCATGGACAGGGACACCTTCCACTCAATCAGGTTGCTCCCAGCCCTATCCAACCTGGCTGTGAAGAACATCAAGAAGAGCCTTGAAGAGCAATATCTTTGTCTTAGAATGGCTGACTGGTAAAAATTCCCCTCCCCTTGCCCTAAGGTGATATCATCTCTGGGAAATCAGCCACGTTGTTATCACCTGATCCTGGGGAAGGTTCAGTGTGTGAATGGCAACCTTATATTTGTGGTGAACATTAAAACAAAAACTGGGGAGGGCTATTTCTGCTCCACTCCTCAGGAAATGCAAAATTAATGGACCTCTGGGAGATAGAGGCAGGAAATGTTTCTGCAGAGAGCAAATCTCACTTTGGTTTTCCCCAGCCCAAAAACCCTGACTTTTCAAAGCTCAGCTTTGAGGGAGATTGTGCCATATCAGTTTAGAGTGTAGGATAAAAGGTACAAAGGATTTCAAATGTCTTCAGAAAGAGTGGCACCATCAGTGCACAATGACAGTTCTATTTACTCTCTGTGTTTCTCTATACTTCACATCATGAAAAGGATTCACAGACTTTTCCCAGGGA
>PYHW01010190.1:1732414-1771728 GCA_013186435.1 Turdus rufiventris | reverse complement strand
AAAAAAAAAAAAAAAAAAAAAAAAAAAAAAAACCATACTGGAAAATGGAAAAAGAAGAAAAAAAAAAGAGAGAATACATTCTGCTCCTGTCTGATTTTTGCATCTTCACAAATCAGTCAAAAGCTTTTTCTCTTCAACCAAAATCTCACTTCCACTTGTTTACAACAATTCATCCTCCTGTGCTATTCATTTTCCTGGGAGATCAGCTCCAGGGCTTGGGATCTGCCTGTGCTTCACATCCATCTCTCCAGAAGGCACCACAGCGTTTGAAGATTGGTTGTCTTCATCAGGAGGAAAAACCTGTTTTCTGTAAGAAGGGGCCATGAGTCACAGCATGGCTTTGATGAAACCAATAGGAATCCTTAGAGCTTGGCACCAGAGTGTTAGAATTAGGAGCTGTAGGACCAAAATGAAATAATAAATTAGAGAATGTGATGGGAAAGGTGCTTTGTTAGAGTGAAATTTTTTTAAACTGAGGGTAAGGCATGTTTATTTGAAATTGAGCCTATTTTTTGTGATGCACAAATCAAGTTTCTCAGGAAGGTTTTTATACAGAATAGAATTGTGATAAAAGAGAGGGGAAACAGGGCTGGTCAGATATTCCCCACTGCAGTGGATGAGGCAAGGGCACAGGGACAACCCTGTAAATCATCCCCTCAGCAAGCACCAGAGCAAAGCAGAGAAGCAAAGAGTTAACTTTGCTCACATCTCCTAGCAATGCCTGTTCCCACAATCACTCTCTTTTTGGCCAGAGTTCTGTATTTTTTAGCTGTTCTCAACTCTCTTGTAGAGCAATTATTCCTAAGTGCAACTGAGGACATTTTCCCTTCTGCTCAGATGAAATTTTCTTCAATTCAGTTTGGTAGTAGCTCCTGAGAGCACCTAAGAAAATCTCCTGTTTTTAGAGTCTTCCTTGGAGCTACCCAACAATGGGGAAGCTGCTGAAACACTTGGGAAGTCAGGGGAGAAAAGGATCAGAGCTGCAGAGGCTGAGGAATGGGACACTCACCTGGCCTGCAGGAGAAAGAGAGAAGCGGGAGAGAGATGAACCCAAACCTGGGGAGGTTTTCAGGATTTCCTGCTGCCAGTGCAGCTCCAGAGCTTGTTAATCTGCATCTTCACCAGTACCCATCTTCCCACTTTCATATTTTCAATCACAGATGTTTTCAAAGTCATCCCTACTCTCCAAATATTAAATTTGGAAAAAATGTTCAGTCACAAACCCTCAAAATGAGGGTGTGTTTGGTTTCATTATTTGGTCTCCAGTGCAAATATTCACATCTTTCCAACCAGCTCCTTTTATTTAGGATTATCAAGTAGAAGTTTCACTTGAGCAGCTATGGTTCCACCTCATGAATGTTTAAATTGAGGATAATTTGTGTTTCTGTTCATATCAAAGTATGTGCTCTATAAAATAGCTTGGGTCAACTTTACATTTTTACTGTTTATAAGCAAAAATATTTCTGGCTTATTAGTGTTGTGGAAAGCTTTGTTCCTTCCTCTGTTTGTTTTTTTTTTTAGTAAGACTGTAACTTTAATAAGATTTTAATACTGAGACAAGCTACACAAATTTCAAATAAATTTGTTCACTGATCAAGGCACAAAAGAGAAAATATTTTAATAAATTGAATATTGTCTTCTATCTACTGTTCTCCCAGCAATAGTGACTTGTAGTCTAAAATACAATTCAACTCCAGCCATAAATATTCATAGCTAAGAGTCTTTATTTTCCTTCAAACTGTTCTGTGCTACTGGAAACTCTAATGTTTCAAAAGTCAAACACTGAGACCAGATGTACCCAGAAAAACCATGATGCAGAAAAATGGATTTCATTTCAAATAAATCACGAGCTGTGGTGGGAACAATGCTGTGTTCTAGTGCAGGACATTTCCATAGGTACAGAGAAATCAAATCCAAGACAGGCAGAACTGGGATTGCACACCCAGATATGGGATAGGAGACACTGCAGCCCCATGGTGGGGATTGTTCAGCCACATTTGTGTCTCACCTGAAGGAAAGCTCTCCAGCAGGAAGAGACCAGCTCCTTTTTAAGCATCCCTTTGAAAAGGCCAGTTCTAGCTCTGGGTACCACCCTGTAGCACTTCAGGAGGTCACCAGGGGCATGAACATTTCTTTCCCCCCACATCTTCTCCTCTGCTCCATCCCCTTGGGATGACATTTCCTTTTAATCCACACCAGTAGCTTGCAGCTGACAGCCCCAGGCAGCAGGTGGGGACCAGGACACTTTGGCCAAGGCTCCCACCCTCAGCTGCAGAGCCAGAGGCCCTTTGGGCTGTTTGCTCAGTGTTCATGCACACAATGGCACAGGCAGGAGAGAAATAGTAAGAGAAAGAAAGGGTGTCTCATAAACCCCATGACAAATGGGAAGACAATGGTAATTCAATTACTCTGCACAATGATGTTACCAAAAAGGATGAAGAACTTGAGTAGATAATTGTTTATCCTTTGTTTTCATTGTTGATTCAAAACTAATACAATTACTTGTGCAGGTGATGTCTCAGTTCTGAATCACAGGGGGGAGACAGCACTTCTTGTGCCTTACGAGTCATTAATTCAACATGACAGGCTTGACCTGAGGACACCAATAATGCTGTCATCTCAGTTGTCTGGTGGCACAAAGCTGAACTGACCCATTCTTCTCACAGGCTCAGGGAATTCTGTGAATTTGGAAGTGGAAATCTCTTGGATGACAACTGGTACAAGGGGAGCCCCTGTCCTTTCCATAACTCATAGCCACGGTCTTCTTTGGTTTCACCCCCAAGCGTTTCCTATTTTAGCTCCAGTAAGGGAAGGGGTGTGAGCAGGGAAGTCACCTGCAGAGTGGAATAGAGCTTTGGAATACAGCTTTGGAGTACAGGTAGAAACAGGGCTGTGGCTGGGTTGTTCACTGCTCTGCCTCTGTCTCCTGCTGCCAACAGAACAGAACCGCTTCCCTTCTCCCCTAATTCTGTCACCCTGTGGCAAAATCCTCACTCATGCTTTCCAGTTGCTCCCTCCCACAGGAGGATGCTGAGCTTGTGCAGGGACCCTCCTCTTTGAGCAGTTCCAGTTTGAGTTTCCAAATTCTCCCTCTGTGCCCAAGCCCAGGCACAGCCACCTGTGTGACCTGGCACCAGAGGCCAGTGTTGTGGCACCTGGACTTTCTGCAGAGGGACAGATCACCCCAACCCTGTGCAGAGCTGCCAGGCTGTTGGTAAAGCACCTGCACATCCCAGGACAACATCAGCCTAAAGGCTGGGGAATGCATCACAGCAGAGTCTCAGCACCCAAAGGAAACGATTCCCAAACAAAGATCAGACACAAAATACCAGCTAGGAACCAGAGCTGTGGGATGCCTCTTCTCACAGCCTCCTCCACTGCTGCTGACAGGAATAAACCTGCTCAGCTGTCACTTTGGAGCTGGAGCTGGGCCATGGGGAGGCAGGACGTGTGGGGGTGGCTGAGGGGGAAGGATTTTTTTTTTCCTCTGTGAAAACATCCAGTTTCATCACTGACAAGTCTGACAGGTGGAAACCAATTAAAAAAAAATCCTACTCACAAGTGCCTGGCTTCTCTGGAGAAGTTCCTCAGTTTTTCCCACTCCTCTGCAGTAACTGCTGGGTGCTGACACAGGGCAAGCCTTGTCCCTGTGGCACTGCCCTCCTGCTGAAACAGGGGCTTTGACAGATGTGGGGCAATGTCGTCCCAGTCCCCTGCTTGCACATTTTTGTGGGCTCACACCTGCTTGGGACAATGCTGCAGAAATGTTGCCTGCAGCCTTTTGCTCCCATTTCCCATGAGATGCTGACAAATGTCTCAGGAAGGCATCAGCTGCTTCAGTTTGATGCTTGGCAAAGCAAGGACAAGGATTAGCCCATCTTCGACATTCCATTTTCTATCACACACTCAAAAGGATCTAAATGAAAGTTTCTGTAAGGCAGGTCCTGCCAATTCATCATCGCTCGGGCTTGACACAAAAGCAGAAAATTATTTCTTCCCCTCCTAGGGTCAAGTTTGAATTTAAACACATATATTCCTGAGAATCTGCATCAGAGATGCTAAATACCTCATAACAGAAAAAGCAGGATGGCAAAAAAATGTTATTATTCAGCTACATTTGCAAAATTTCCATGCAAAATAAATGTGCATTAGATGACTGCTGCAGCATCTCTGAATTGCAGACACTTCAATGTTTTAAAATTCCCTCATGAGCTTTGCTCTGCTAGCTCCTAAGCAAGTTTCCCCCTGTATCCCAAAGAAAGTAAGTGTGGAGAGCTGCCAACACTTTGTAGGGTAAAGCTTTTCCCGAGAAAAGCTTTTCCAGAAAATCAACTCGCTTTTTTTGTCACTTCAGAAAAGCCCCGGGAGAGCTGAACCCTGCAGGCCCAGACAGAAGCAGTCTGGGTTTAATGTTCCAAGAACAGATCAGACCAAGAGCTCAGCTCCTCCTCAGCTCTGCAGGTTTGGGAAGCATCACCTCCCTGGTTGTGCTGCATTCCCAAGGCAGGCTGTGCACTGAAACCCAGCAACCATCCGCCCCTTTCCCAGGGATTCTCCTCACAAACAGGGGAAAACTTCATAATAAACACTGGGTAATCTCAGCTAACGTGGTAAAGTGCAAAGGGTTTGGGTTTTTCAGTAATTATCATGATGGGCTTTAATGTCAGGAGAAATCAAGTCACTGTTTTAATTTCTCCTCACTTTAGGACAGGTAGGACAATAGCATTTTGTGACAGCAGCAACAACACTGGTAGTTGCTTTTTCTTCAATTAGAGCGTTAAATTTAAAGTATTAAATTAGCTGTGGAGATCCTACTAAGAGCAACCACAGCAAACAGCCCCTGGTTTTCCCTGGCTGAGAGCAGAGATCTCAGTGGTGCAGTCTCAGCTCAAGCACCGGAGCCTTTCTCTCCCTCCAATGCTCTTGTCACAAGCTCTTTTTCCTGCAGTGTTTGTTCACCTCTCAGGGTGCTGCCCACTCATGTGAATCCATTACAGATCTCACGCTTTGGAGCCTTTTAAAACATTTCCCCTTCCATGAGTGCCACTTCTCCTCGAGAGCCAGCGTGGCTGGTGAGCAAAGCCAGCACCCAGCATGGGCAGAGCTGCCAGCCCAGCTCACCGCAGCGCAAGGACCATCAGCACAGCCTGCCTTCAGCACAGGCATTACTGACGGCGTTTGGGGCTGCCTGGCAAACCACACAGCAAGGCCCCATAACCCCAGCTCACCCCTTCCTGCCCTAAAATAAATATCTGTGGGGTGATGAGTGACAGGAGCTCTGATTTGCCAATGTCTCTTACCCTGCACTTATGAATTTTCTTCCCGACGCCTTCCTCACAGGACTTGTGAGAGCCAGGCTGATTTTATTGAATGTGACAAGAGATAACAGTGCCTTATAATAATTGTGCTTTTTTTCCATGGTGAAAACTCTGTAATGCAGCAACCCACAGCTCACTGATGGGCAAAGGGACACCTGCCTGAGCCACAGGCTGTGATGTGGGCAGGAGAATCTGCCTGCCCTCGTTCCATCCCACGCAAACAGGATGACCCAGGGCTGGAGCTGATGTCCAAAGCATCTCATGACTCACTTAGACCCCTCAGGGGCAGCAAAGAAAAAATTAGAATGAGAACAGAAACATACTGGAGTGCACCTCCCTTCTGAGGGACATCCTGCTGAGAGAGGGAATTAATAAAATGGTTTGCCCTACCTTGTTATTCTAATTATTCCTAAGACAAGCAGTGATGTACTGAATAATTCCAACAAGGGAATATTCTTCCATGGGCAAGAAAAATCTTCATTTTGAAACTCAAAGGAATTGATGGCTGAAAAGTTCTCCAAAAGCAAAGGGAAGACTTCTGCCTACATCTCACATGAGCATCACCACCATGTCCCAAAAGCACAGGAGATGCAGCAGGTTGGATCCTGGATCCTTGAGAGCACAGGAAAGGAACCCAAGTGTTCAAGGTGTGCTGCCCCATGTGCTGCTCGGGCTCTTGACTGCACAGCAGCTCCCAGCAGTGCCTGTGATTCAGGCTGCATGCACAGAAAAAACTGGCTGCACATCTTCTAGCAGAG
The DNA here is from genome assembly GCA_013186435.1 of Turdus rufiventris. NCBI lineage: Eukaryota > Metazoa > Chordata > Aves > Passeriformes > Turdidae > Turdus > Turdus rufiventris. Next base: position 1,765,652 of record PYHW01010190.1, on the reverse strand, counting down.
AATCGGGAAGTTTGGTGAATATTAGAGACAGAGAAGGAAGCAAAATAGTTCTGAATTCTCCATAGCAGTATAGAAACATCAGTATCCCAAAGGAATGCTCACATATTTCATTTCTTCCTTTTGGCCCCATCGTTCTCCAATGACTTTTGGTTTGCTCCACCTGTAATATTTTTTCTCCAAAAATAATGAAATTTATGCTGTTTTCACTAGCCCTCAATTTCCTGCACATGCTAAGTAACACTCTTGGAAACTGATACAGGGACTGTGTTGCTGTCACTTGAAAGCAAGAATTAATTAAGCTGCCTACAGCCATCCCTCAGGTGCAGTCCTTGGCTGAGCACAGCCAAAACAAGACAGTGGAACGATTACATCTGGAAAAGGGAGCATGGATAGCACTCCTACAACCTCCAGCACCAAAAAGCTCCAAAATGAACGTGCAGCATTTCCATGCACACATGCTGGAACATGCCCCATATGTGCAGGCACAGGAAGGAATTTCGTGAGATCATAGGAGGGATTACTCAAAAAAACATTTAAAAATAAAAATCTATGGATTCCTGCAAAGGAACATGGCACATTGTTCTTTCTGATTTTTGTTGCCCATCCCCAGAATTTTGGTCTCTTTGCTTTTCCCATTTTCCCATTCTTTGCTTGACATGGTGGAATTTCACCTTGATCTCAGGAAGGAGAGCTAGGATGCTTTTCCCTCATAGCAGCTCTCTGCACCAGCCTGACAAGGACAAGGCAGAGCACAAGAGATGTAAAAAGTTTCTGATTTTAGGAAGATTTCAGACTTGCAGCTGATCCTCGGTTCATTGATGCGGCAAAACATTTTCTGATGCTGCATGGGAAGGACATTGTGTGAAATTATTGTACTACATTTAATTAGCTCTCTGTCTCCTTTTCAGGTCTGCTACACATATACTTCCTTTCTTCCTGTTCAATTAGTCTACACTGCTCTCTTTCAACTCGTGTTTTCATTTAGCAGTGTAGCCGATTCTGTAGCTGGTTGTTTACTTAGGAAAGTGGAACTGAGGCAATTTGTACGAATTAAAAAAGCCTTTCTGTCCTACAATATGCATTTCTAGTGGCAGCCACAGCCACAGACTCTTTCCCCTTCACCCTGTGAACCCCAAATAGCTGAAATTCCCCCTGACTGCACTGTGTGAAGCAGGGCTGCAGCCCAGTTCAGTCTGTGCCACTCCTACCTCCTCGGCAGCATTTTAAAATCTGGAGGAGCCAATGCCCACAGCCTCTTATCAAAGTTGTACATCTGTCCACCCTTGGATAGAGAATATGTTCTGGTTCATTTGCAGCTCAATCCCAAATGCAGCAGAGCTGTGTTAATCCAGCTGTTTGGACCCTGTTTCCTAGTTTGGATCAGCTGGAATTCCTATTCCTGTGTTGGAGTGATAATATTTTCAATACTTGTTTTTTAGTGGTGTTTTTCACTAAACAGGAAGATACCTTGGCAGAAGCAGAAGCAGACACAAATATAAGCATTAACATAAACATAGCACATCCACAAAGTGATGCAGAAACTCTTGGCAGCAGAAGGATGAGAGGAGCTGTAATCCAGAGAGCATCACTCAAGAGGGGCTGGGAGGAGCAGGGAGGTGGCTGATGAGATCCTGTGTGCTGTGCAATCAAGGACAATCACACATTAATTTTTAGCAAAGCATATCCCAGTGCCCTTTCTTATAGCCCTTGAAGCAGCCCAACCTGCAGCCATCACTTGGGATGATGTGACAGCAAAAATATCTATAGTGATATATTATCTCATAAACTGATGGCAAGGAAATCTATGCAGATTTATTTTTCTTCCACATGAATCAGAGATCTGACCCTCTCCAATTTCTCGGTCGTTGAAAAAATAATTTGATGGGATTTTGCTATTCCTCCCTTCTCTGAGTTTTGCTAGGATTTTCTTGAGATGTAGATTCAACAGCCAAAGCAACTCTCGGAGAGCTCAGATGCAAAGCCTGGCTTCCAAAGTCGGAATTTATACACAGGAGAACAAGTATTTACAGTTGTTTTTGCCAGAATCTGTGCACAAACCCTGAGTGTATTTGCTGGTGAGCAAGAGAAGTGAATCAAGGTAGCAGTACATGAAATTGCATTAATGCTCTCTCTTCTTTGCCAACAAAAATTAAAGCTTGGGGCCAAAGGTCTATTCTTCACCTGATTTTATTATCTGGCCTGGATTTAATTGTGAGCATCTGTTATCAGCTCTGTTCATTCTCTTCATCAGGCTCCAGACACACACACAGAGTCACACACAGAAGCTTCCCCCTGCTATTCCAGCTGTCTCCAAACCTCCAGGGCACCAGTTCCCAGGGCAGCATCAGTGGATCCTGGGATGCCAGAGGGCAGCTTAAATGGAGGTGGACAAAAACATCCAGCCAGTTACAAACCTGCCACATTAAAGTCACATAAATAAATGTTGATGTGGCTGGAAGGAGAAAGTGTCCTAACATCAGGGTTTAGAACAGCGAGGATTAGAAGAACACGAGGGAAGGATCTGTTACTGAAAAGCCAGCCTGGGGAAATGATCACCTTTTCTGTTTACCCACTTTTGTCCCTAGGTCTGTTTTTTTCATTCCTTATTTATCACTCAGCTCCCTTTCATACTTCCTTCCCCATCCCTGGAAGTGTCCAGGGCCAGGTTGGACAGGTCTTGGAGCACCCTGGGATAGTGGAAGGTGTCCCTGCCCATGGCAGATGAATTTTAAGGTCCCTTCCAACCCAAACCATTCTATGATTCTCTGGGTAGTCCTGCTGCCTACACACAACCAATTGTTTTGGGGTTTTCCCTCTCTGTTCCCTCCCAACCCTAGGCTGGGACCAAATGATAGTGAAAATGTGATTTTGTAACGTGAAATTTCATAATGAGCCCCATTTCACATTCTCTTCCAAGCACAGGAATTCAGAAGTAGCAGCCTCAAAACAGCACCTCTGCCACAAGTTTGTACTGAAAACTGAGGCCAAGCACTCAGAGACTCTTTATTTATGATTTCCAGCAACTGTTAGTAAGCACAGCCTAAACTCCACATCCAGACTGTAAGGAAAGCATTTGGAATACATAAATAGCCCTGGTCAGTGGCACTGCCTGTGGTACAAATGTGCCTGTAAAAGACCAGCTTGGAAATCTGGGCCAGAGCCAGCTGAATTCAAAGGATGATTTCCTATCATCTCTGATAGGCTTTGGGATCAGGCCCAGCTTGCCTTAAACCAGGCATCTGGCACTTAAATAAACTAAAAAGGTTCTTAGTTTGTGGTTTTCAGTCAGGCTAGCAGCAATATGTTGTGCAAAGAGAAAGCTCTCATGTAATATTCCTTCCTGGCTATAGCTTTGTCCCAAGATGACAAATTGTTTCCAAATAGATTCACATGATAAAATTCTATTATGGATGCTCTGTGCATGTTTCATGACGGGTCTTTCTACTTCTATAAATCTCTTCCGGAAGCATATTTTCTATTAAATATATTGATTTATATGTGTCAGAAACCATATGCTTAAAGGAAAAGGACAAACTAAGTTCACTTTTTTTTTTTTTTTTTCCTAAAGGAAAAGAAGCAGGAAATAACAGAGAATAATTGTAGTATGTGAGGGTAATTATCTGCTGAAAGAAGAGATAAAACCTGTTCCAAAACAAGATCAGGTAGATGGGGACAGATCATCCCAGTATGAAATTAGCCCTTGTTTTTCTACAGAAATGTCCTGTCAGAGATTTGTCTGCTCAGTTGAAATCTGGTTTCTGTTCAAGCCTGCGAGAACTGATCAAGTATTTGCATGACCTGATGGGCACAGATGGAGTTTCCATCTTGGCCATGCAAGAAAAAGTCGTCAGCTGTGCCATGATACAGCAGGGGCTCTTGGCTGGCTCCATAATCAGAGACTCCCAAGGGTTGGAGGGATCTTGTGAACCCCTCCTGACACTGCTCTTCCATCCTGCTCTGACAGCCTCTGGAGTTGGTTATTTCAGTTCTTGAGGAACCAAAGGGGACAATTTGGGGGACAATTGGGTAGAGGAAGGACCAAACCCTTCACTGCCACAGGACTCAGCTCAGTTTGTGCATCACTGACCTGCACTTTCCCTTTCTCATGCCTAGAAATAAATGCATGCATGAAACCCTTGGCACTCAATACCTAGAGGTTCAGGTTTTGGCCAAGAATTTTCTGCAAGGAATCCCATTTGTTAAATTCTCTGAATCCTAATTAGAAAAGGCATTTATTGTTTATATCTTTGGCTTTCACAGCCCTTCATTCCCAATGGCCCTAATCGTTTCTGTCATGTCTTGCTGATAATCTGACTGTAATAAAACCTCTCTTAGTGTTATTAATCTCTCACGTGGAACCATGTGAGCTTGCCAGGCCTGTTTCAAGAGACTGTGAAATCAATTCTCTCATTGCAGATAGTTGGACTCAATGACCCTAGAGGTATTTTCCAACCTTAATGGTTTTTCGACCTGATCTTATAAATCAGGTTTTAAATATGAGAGCAAATGTCAAGATTGCATTCATCTGCACAGGGACTTACTGCAAATTATATTTATTTACCTTAGGTCTGTGACTGCCAACTCCTATTATACCAAAGGCACCTGTAGCTACTTCAGTTTTTGTTATATTGCTTAAACAACGCGGACACAAAGCAAAAATTGATTTCTGAGCACAGTGAAAAGCTGAACACCCCTGAGAAGACGCAGGCTGGCCCAGGCTGTGTTAGGGTACTGGGCTGCCCTTTGCAGTTTCTCTGCTCCCCAGGTTTGCCTCTCCCAGATCTGCAGTGACATCCCCAGCAGGAGCTGCCGAAGCCTCGAGCTCTCTGCCAATCATTTGCTGCTTCTGATGGGAATGGGATGCACTGGGCAGTCCCTGGGGAGGGTGGAGGGAGGGAACAATTAGCAATCCACCCTCTGCAAGGATGGAACCATTTGCTGCCAGCAGCTGTGGGGGCAGCTGGAAGAAGGGTTTTCTTGGATTAGGATGCCTCTTACTGCTCTCTTTTGGAAGAAGGACTGGAGAGAAAAGATGAATTGGGATATAGCTGTGATTTCAATGCTTTTCAGTCTCTCCAGCCTCTCTTTTCAACAATGGCAGGATGTGGGATATACAGCAAGGCCAGAAATGTGGGAAATTGTATTAATGAGAGAAGAGCTCAAGCCAAAGCATTCTTTGGAAGAAATGAAATCTGAGTTGTTGTATCTTTTCTCAGCATTCTTCTTTCTCTGATCTTTTGGTAATGACCAGGTCTCCTGGCTCTCTCTCTCCTTCCCTGCTCCTGGGGAAGGTGTTTTGTTCCAGCAGTGGGCTGAAATTCCAGTTTTCTGGGGTTTGGATAGGTTCTGTTCAGAGCAGAACTGGAGTCTGAGGTGGAAGCAGCACTGGTGCCTTTGAGAGCAGAGAAATGCATCCAAGCCATGGATGTGTGATATTTATGTCCTGTCACATCCCATTGATGAGAAAAGTCGGCAAAATGTTGATGTCATAGTAGAAGTTATTTCTGTCAAGTTTTATTTAGTTTACTGTAGTTTACTCTAGACAACAGCAAAGCCAATGTCCCTCTGGGTCTGATGTTGCTCTAACCTGGACATCTCTTGCCTACTTTTGGTTTCCACTCTTGCCAAAATCCAGAGATTTGGGAGCATCAGATCAAAATTTCATTTTGGGCACATCACTGTGATACACAGCTGAGTTTACTCCTTTCATGGGTTGAAGATAAGCAATATTTTTTTCTCAAGTATCAGCATAACTTTTATTGAGTCTTTACAAGATTCTATTGTTTAGTTAGAGTTATTGTTGCTAGAAAATGAATGGTTGTGAGGGCTGCTGGGGACTGGAACTTTCCCTGGATTTGAATTGAATGATAAATCTAAATTAACTCTGCTATAGAAATGAAGGGAAGGCAGCAGCTGTCATAAATCTGTGTCTTTGTGGAAAGAAAAGTGGAGCTTCCTGCTGATGTGCAGGTGGGTCTCAGTGCATGGTTTGCCAAAGGGAGTTAGTTACACCAAGGTCCAATGAATCAAACAGCTGTAACTGCATTGGGAGAGACTAAAAACCCTAAAAAAAAAACAAAAAAAAAAAAAACAACAACAACAACAAAAAAAACCATCCAACCAGCCGAATTATTTCTACCTTGCTATTTCCTCTGGCTCAGAGTATGGCCTTATTCCTAGGAGAAATAGCAGGGTCAAAGATGAGCCTTGGAGCATGATTGGAACAATTTCCAACACTTTGTCCATGGCTTTGCCCTGGTTTATCTCCCAGCAGATCCAGGGCAGAAGTGGGAATTAGGTGTGTAACGGTGCCATAGCAGGAATGACTTGCAGTGATCTGAAAGATAGGGAGCAGAAAATTGCCAAAATCTGGGAATATATTACAGGTCCAGGGTCACACAAAACCTGTCCCAGACAGAGATAAGACTGTGCCCTGCTGAGCAACACAGAATCTGCAATTCTAAATTCACTGGGGCACTGAGGATAGACAAAGGCAAGCCACTCAAACTTTCCAGATAGAGTTGTCTCTCCACCTACACTTTAGCCCTGGAGAAAAGGGGATTTTGGGATTGGAAGAGCTATTGACAGAACTAGGATCTGGATGAGGCATGTCACGTGTCAGTGGTTTTTACCACAACTACAACATAAAAAGTTCATCATCCTCTCCTGCCTGCAAAGTGAGTTTGTCATTTCCTCTGCTTAGAAAAGGGAAAAAAAAAGACAGAAAGATGGAAATGCTGTTCTGCTCTTGTAGCCCATCTCCTAAAACATCACATCAGATGTGATAGCTGTGAGTGAAAGTGGGTCACTCAGCTACAGCAAGTGACTTTAATTAAAGTTCTCGGCAGATCCAGGAAGGCGCCGTGCTCACACCTTTAATTTAATCTTTTTTGGGTGGTTGCATATGGCCACAGGATCCCCTTTGTCCCTGTCCTCTGCTGGCATCCTCAGTGCCACGGTGCCTCCTCCATCCCTTTGGATTGGATTAAGCCAGCAGCAGGACAGGGCATTACACATCCTGGGGTATTAACCTGGATTTGTACCCACTCCATGTGCATCACATGAGAATGGCTCAGGTCAGCAGAGCTTGTTGGGAAAAGGAAGACTATTAATACAGACAAAATGGAAACAGAGAGAGTGGGAATAATTACATTTCCTAGTTCTTGTTAGGGGCTCAGGGAGTGGCGTGCACAGCCTGGACATGGCAAGAAAGGAAGAAAGGAACAATTAAGAGAATCCAGAAGTGAGGGGGGAAAGAAATATTGCCACAGAAATTAAGACCAGACAGACAGTTCTTCTTTTTTTTCTTTCTTTTCTGAAACTATATACCACCCAATAAATAACTACTAGTGGAGATCTCTTTGGAAACAGGCTAATTTAGAATTTCTGGCCCTGATAACAGAAAAGCATTTGTTGGGTTTACAGGAAGAATCAGGTGTTTCTTGGGAAAGGTCTGAAGTTCCAGGCACCTTATTTCTGTCTTCCAGGCTTCTCATCAGAGGAATCAAACTTGATTTAGCACTGATTACTGCCCATGAGTCACCTGTAATTCAGCCATCACTGATTTACAGAGGTATCAAGCATAAAGGGACGTGGAGTAGAAGCCAATGCACAACTGAGAATTTTCTATCAAAGACAATAACTTACAATACAGAAAGCAGGGCACAGCTGATTTAAAAATGATCACACTCTTGGAGAAGTAGTGAAAAACTTGTCAAACTCTATCTTCTGCAGATTTATATTTAGCAGGTATATATTATATATTCAGAAGTCCCTGGAGGAATAGATTAAATAGAACAGGTTTTTAGGATGCCACCTGACAAATGAGTCTTGTGGTCAAGATACTAGACTGGGAGTGAGAAGAATATGCTTTAGTTCCTGCTCTGCAAGACCTGTAACATCATATTTATTCTTCTGATGCCTCCAAAATAAATAAAATATCAAAAAATTTTGTATTGTTGCCCAGCCAGGGGGTACTACAGTGATAAATGCATTTGTGCCTCCAAGGCACCCCAGCAGTGCCATGGCTGCAGCCGTATTAGAGCCAAGACAGATGCTCCACACCCACCACTCACCTCTGGGTCACCAAGTCAGTCCAGACCCTCAAATGGAAGTGACAGCCACAGGATAAATTACAGGGCTCTGGGAGAAATGGATCTGCCATGTGTTTCTGACCCTGTCACCTGCCCTCTGCCCACAAATCCATTTATTCCACCCTTCCCCATCTTTGCAAGCTCCAGTCTGCCAGCATTTGACAACTGAGTCCTGGCTTTGATGAGAAATCTTTAGGAACTTCTTTGGGATATCTGCAAGATGAGCATTATTCCAATTCACCAGTGCTCAGGTATCTGGGCACAGGATGGGAAGTGTCTCCCATTTTCTCTTTAAATTATTGCTTTGCATTTGTTGATTCCCCATCCCTGAGAGTGTTCAAAACCAGATTAGATGTGTCTTGGAGGAACCTGGTCTAGAGCAAAGTATCCCTGCCTATGGGATAGGCAATCACCAGTCTGTGATTCTGTGCTTTAAAGAATATTCAAACAAAAACCCTGCAGTCACCAGCGACCAATTTCATTTCCCGTGTCAGGGAATAAGTTACCACACATTACCGATAAATAGAGGGAGAATGTAATAATTCTAGAGAGAAATGTTGTTCCAAAGGAACTCAAGTGGACTCGAATGGAATAATACAGCACAAAAAAAATCCCTGTGCCTGCCCTCATCACCAGCTACTTGCAGCAAGCACAGCAACAGCCACACTACCCCAAGGCAGTCCTGTCAGGATCAATGGCATCTTTAATTAATCCAGCCAAGACAAAAACAAAGGAAAGAAATCTCTGTGTTCAATATTCTCCTTGCATTTTGTACACGTCACAAAGATGAACTCTGGGGAAGGCAGTGTAATTAAAGCATTTTGGTACCCAGGCATCCATCAGCGCTCCCTGCACTTCCAGCTGCCTTGCAGGCTGGATAGGGAGCAGTTGTCTGCACCGCAGAGGGACCTGAGACTTTTAGCTTCAGGTCTTTTGAAAGCCTGACCAGTCACAGAGGTTTTATTGGTGCTTTTGTAGGGGCTGACCTTCAAATTTCTGGTGTCACACACTCCTTATGAGGGTATCTGCTTGTGCTCATTCAGTACCTGTCCTCTGCTTCAGTTTCTCTGAGAAATCTAAGAAAATACATTAATCTCTCAGTCTCTAGACCCCAGCTTTTATTTTAAATTGCTTCCTTTGCTTTGCACAGGGAAGGTTTGAGAGTGAAGCAGCCCAAGGCCACAATTTAATTTGGGTGAATCACACACCTGAGTAGACCTGAGAAACCAGAGACACCAGCCCAGAGACAGCCCTGCAGATCTTTGCATGGTCTGAGGTAGACCAGACTCTTTATTAAGCATGATCTCAGCACAGCTAATGTTTTAGAAACTAGAGGTTTATTAGGCTCAATATTGACATTCCAATCTCCAGCAGTTGACAGAACAAGCACAAATTCATCTTCTGGCTGACTGGGCAACCCTCTGCTCCCCTCACACTGACAGACTCAGCTGAAGCACGTTTGCAGTTTTCTTGGCAGATAAGTCGAGGATTTTTGCCATCTGAGCTGTCTCAGGCCAAATTAATTCAGTGCCTTGGCCATGCACACCCAGCTCAGGACACGGGGCACAGCAGATTGGTGCCAGGGAGCACTCAGGGACATCCCAGAGCCAGGGAACCCTGTGACACTGCCAGGAGGGAGGTGTGGCTCTAGTCCTGTCCAGCTGTGGCACTGAGAACGTGCAGATATTTTTTGTGTGCTGGAATCCAGTCCAAACAGCCTCCTCAGAAAACAGGGCACCACACTGAAGATGTGAGGAATGTCCACTGTGTACACTTGAAAGACAGAGGTGAGACCAATAGAAAGCATTTTCTCTACTGATTCAGCCTCCCCAAACACCTTTCCTATTACTCAAGGGAATTTTTTTATACTATATTTGGAGTTGTTGATGATTTCTGAGGATTTTCTGTTTGACCATGAAGGCCAGGGATGGACTCAGTGTTCCTGTACCATGGAGTTCAGGAATGGTGCCACCAAGACCTTTCAGACAGCTCAGGTGGCTCCAGGTACCACATCAGCTCCCTGCAGAACACAGAAATTCCCAGTCTGAGGGGCTGAAGGAGCTTCTCTGTTTTTAAACATGATCATGTAGTGCCCTGTGCTTGTTATAAAGCACAGTTTAACAAACTGTACCACAAAAAACCTCTTGAAACTGCTGCTGCTTCTTGTTTTCATCTTGCACAGGGTCACTGGATGAAGCAGGGCTCTCTCAGGCTCCCTGGGTTTCTGATTCCTCAAGAGCAGGCAGGAAGCAGATCTCTCTGGAGGGAGCACACAGTCCAGACAAGCATTTTCTCACTGCCTGCTGTGCTTCTGCAGTGTTCACTGGAAATTTGTGTATATTCCTCATAAATTCATACCAAAGAACATCCAAGGCAGACATCAACCACTTCTCATCCTAATGGAAAAAACTAAAAAGCTGTGAATACCAGCTGATCACACGAGTGAAAAGGGCAGCAATTCAATTAGGCAACCCATTAATTATTAACACAGTATTTGTTTCTTCACCTTCCTGAGTAAACAGATAAAAATCTAACATAATAATCAAAATGGATGATAAAAGCAATCCCTAAGTGTTTATTTATCAACTCTCACTTTCAAATTTGCATAGAACTGCCACCTGTAAGAAAAAAAAAAAAAAGTCCTGTTTGATTCTCCTTTCAATCAAACCCACACGATGAGCAGAGGGATCCCCATCCTGCTGAATGTGGGTGTCTGGCAGCCACTTCAGCTGGTTCTGCTTCCCAACACCTGCTGGTGATTCCAGCAGCTTCATCTGCACGATTTTTGGCTGACTGCTTGACTGGGATTTCACAACTTGTCATCCCTGTGAGATGGGCATGGTCCAACCTGCCACCCCCATCTGTCAGAGACTCCAAGTCTTGGCCGTCCATTCTTGTGCTTCTCATGGCACAAATTTGTGTAATTTGGTCAATTTGCACCTTTCCTGCATTCCCTGTGTCAGTCCCACTGTGACAGTCACTGCACATCTCTTGCTGAGAGGCAGGACCTGCTGGAAACAGGCTGGAAGCTGAAGGCAGAGGGTAGAGTGACTCTTCCTAAAGAGCTATTGCAGTAATTTTGTGAATAGGCAAGGTGGGGAAACAGGTTCTGCAATCTCACTGAGTTTCACAGAACCACAGAATGGGTTGGAAGGGACCATAAAGCTCATCCAGTGCCACCCCTGCCATGGCAGGGACACCTCCCACTGTCCCAGGCTGCTCCCAGCCCTGTCCAGCCTGGCCTTGGACACTTCCAGGGATCCAGGGGCAGCCACAGCTGCTCTGTGCATCCTCTACCAGGGCCTGCCCACCCTCACAGGGAACAATTTCTTCCTAACATTTATCCTAAACCTTCTCTCTTCCAGTTTAAAGCCATTCTCCTTTGTCCTGTCACTATTTTTTAGTTTAAGGTTTAAACTTAAGGCTGACCCATTTCTTGAATCCCAGCCCAGTGTCTTCCCTGAAATTAATTTTCTGAGCTGTGGCTATGATGGGACATCTTAAAAATTAGCCCTTTGTTATCAGCATCACCATTTTGATGCCATTCTGTTACCTCTCCCCAGGTGGGACAACATCCAGCCCTGCAGTTCATCTCACTTAAACTCCATGGGACGGGCAAGTCACTAATCAAGCTGAGAGCAACCAAAATCTGGCCTTTAGCAGGGGCTGGAATGCAAAGGAGAGAGCAGAGGATCTCCAGGGAGTTTAAAGTGTCTGTCAAACACACACCAAAGCTCCAGTTAAGTGGGCTGTGGAAAGTTTAATCGGGATGCATTACCCCAGACTGAATTCATTTGTTGGTGTGTAATGTTAATGAACTGCTGCTCTGGCTGAAAACAGAACCTGAGTGTGCATTATTTGGAGTGCATGCATTAGCCACCACTAGTGCCTTAATTAGGTTTTCAGAGACTGTGTCTGAATGGAAAGGTTATGGAATAACAAGTGATAATGGCCTCTTATTTTATTTGTTGCTCTTTCCTAATTTATGGGACATTAAAAGAATGGTAAAGAGAAATAACTTATTTTCAACAGAGTTATCCATGCTGTGGATAAAAATGAAGCATGTATGTATCTCACAAATTATGTGAAGCTCTCAGATGCAGAGAAGTTCAGCTTTGATGGAATTCCCTTTTCAAGGGACAATCTGCCTGCCAAAAACCAGACATTTTTCATACAGCCTTTGGAATCTGCCAGCTTCCTGTAATCCACTTGACTGATGTTCCAGCTCTCTTTAAAGAGCAGATCTGCACACAAGCTACATGCCAGGACAAAGGAAACAGTGAAATTCCAAGAACTGAAAGCCATCAAGGCTTTCTGGCAATGCCCTGAGGTTCATGAAAAGGCATGGACCTGGAGAAACAGAGCAGGATTTCATGGGGAAAAGGGGCTGATTGATGGGAACACAAAACAGGCCAGGATGGTAGACAAAGACAATGTCAGATTTCCTGGAGAGAAGGAGAACAGCTCTTGAAAGAAGGTTTTTCATTTCTTAACAAAGATTTTTGCATTTTGTTAAAGCAGATAATGGAGCAGTGCTCACAAAAGCAGAGACCAGGATCCACCTGGAAAAGGAGACCCAAACTCTCACCCAGGAGCAATCTCCTGACAAAGGACTCAAAGCCTCACCTCTTCTTCCCTGCCTCTTAATGGGGAGCCCCATTATGTCCTTTTTATCCTCAGGTCAGGGAGAGATCCCCCTGATCCTGATCCCAACCCTGATCCTGATTCCAACCCTGATCCTGATTCCAATCCTGATCCTGATCCCGATCCTGATCCTGATGCTGGTCCTGATCCTGATCCTGATCCTGATCCTGATCCTGAACCTGACCCTCACCCTGACCCTCACCCTGACCCTGATCCTGATCCCAGTCCTGATCCTGATCCCAACCCTGATTCTGATTCCAACCCTGAGCCTGATCCCAATCCTGATTTCAGTCCTGATCCTGATCCCAACCCTGATCTTGATCCTGATCCCGATCCTGATCCTGATCCCAGTCCTAATCCTGATCCCAGGGCAGTACTGGCCATTGCTATTTGCACAAACCTCTCTTCAGATCCTTGAGAACATTCTCATGCTGGAAATATTTGGAATCCAAGCCCATTCCCTCTGGAATGTTACAGCTGGTCTGTTCTCATCGTTTCCTTCACTCTCAAATATAATCTCTTTTACCTTCACTCCCTTTGCTGTTGCTTCTTTTTTATTGACGAAACAAACAGGGTTTTTTGACTTTTTTTTTTTACAAGAAAATGGTACATTTCTGTGTTCCACATAATTGTGCCTCAATTTAATTGTGCAAGGCTTGGTTTTGCCTCTGAGGGAACCATTTGCACACACAGACTCCTTCCCTCAGGTATTTTCCTCTGCCTTATTGCTTAGAATGAAATGTAAACACTCCAGCCCTGCATGGTTCTGCATTTCATTGGGTCTCATTTCCATACTTTGAGTTTCCTAGCAAGTCACACTCCATGATTTATAGCAAAAGGAAAACAAGAGAGCAATCTGTCAGCTCTGTCATTGAAAACCTGACACATTAGAATGTCGAGAGAATTGCCCCTAATCAAACAATTAGTGAAATTGCAGTGTATTTATTATTGGTAAACTTAATACATACTCTTAGCACAGAGCAGTCAAAACCCATTCAGAAATGGTTTTCCTTTGGAAAGCTGCTTTCTTGTGTCAGGATAATACTTGCCACGTTCAAACTTCTCACCCTGGATTAGTAGAGTCTTTAATGTAGACAAGGATTACTGTATTTTTTGCAAACTTACATATTCAAAAGATGCCATGATGATACAAGCAGTATTTTCTCCAAAGTCTGGAGTATAAATTAAACACTGAGGGAGATTAAAATCATCTAAGGCTGTTCTGGAGATCACAAAGGGACCGTGAGGGTGACATAGATGCTTTCTCATTTCAACAAGAAATTCAATTTTATAGAACTTTAAATCCAATCTCTGACAAGAGCTTTCTTTATACAAACTTTTTTTTTTTCTGCTCCTATAAAGCTTTCAAAGAACCAGCTTTTTCCACCAAAATTGTTTCTGACCAGCCTTGGCTCACAGTCTTATCACAAACATCATTAAAGAAGAGAGGGGATGCACAGTATTGGCCCCAAGAGGAAAAGCCCTCTGCAGCTGTAGCTGCCAGCAGGATGCAGAGCATCCTGAACAGTCCTGGCTACCGAGAGCTTAAAGATGGATCACAGCCACCTGCAAGTGCAGAGAGTGAAGCTATCACATCTGAGGATGAAGAGTCCTATTGCAGGCTTACAGCCTTGCTCTCGTGGTTGGGAAAGAATCCTTTTAATCAGCTCAAGGGAAATGTTCTTATCAGTCCAGACAGCAGCTCCTGAGCCTTCCACTCCTCATGTGGAAGGCCAGAGGAAAGGTTGGAAACAGGAGATTTAATGAAAACTCCTTCTTAAATGTGAGTGATTCATAGATAATACTGCATTGAGGTTTTCCCCACTTCAAGCCATCACACAAATATCAGTGAGAAGGATCAGATGCTTTCTCCCAGAGTGTAAGGACTGAGAGACACAGATTACAGCTTTTTCATACCCAGCTACAGAACCTCCTGTGCTGCATCTTTTCATCTCTTTTGCCACACAGTAGGGAATTACTGGCACAGGAGCAGTGGAATGGCCCAAAGTCCTCTTTGAGGGACACCAGGGTGGGCAATCCCTGCCATCTCTGGCACATGATGCATACTGGGCTCTGGCTTCATGTCCCAGAGGAACAACATTCAGCACCTAAAAGTTGAGGCCAGACACTGCAATAGAGTAAATAAAATCCTGTTATCTTCAGTTTGATCCTGGGTATCCTTCTAGTCATGTATCAGTCGGACAAACAGGTCAACAGCAAGGTAAATGGGTGATATTTCATGTCTGTGATGTGCCTGGAAGTAACACAAGAGGATTTTATTCCATTCTAGATTTAAGATCAACAGGGTTGTTACGTGTTACTACGACTATAAAGTAGTCCTTGGTCATATCTTTTGTATTATTTCATGCAATAACTGGTGGTTCCCAAAGGACATGGAGCATTTCATCCCTCAGCACCCTGTCTCTTAGTCCCTGCAGCAATATTTCTTTCCCAGAAAACAAATTTCATTTTCTAAAAACTGACCGTTGTGCCTTTTTGGTGTGCAAGGCTGAGAAGGAAGGAAACATCTGGAAATTTCATTTAACAGACTTAAGAAGCGAGGCTGGTTTTTGGGGCTGCATGTTCTCACTGGAACACCTCCAATTCCTTACTCAAAGCTCTTTTGGTCTCCTCAGGGGAAGCATTATAGCAGTACTGATGTCCTGATGGATTAGACAATTTCTTAATAATTAATGACAGTTTCCCTGTGCAGCTTAGTCAGCATCCCACTAAACAGCACAAAACAAATGAGGCAACAACAAAATAGTTAACCAGGAGGGAAAACATGGCAAGAGCTCTGAGTCTTCTTTAGTTTTGCCATGCACCTTTCAAATCCCAGTGTGGGCAGACTGCAAAGCAGGACCAGTGCTCCCAGTTCCCAGGGCTGTGCCACGCTGGCCTCGTGGCACTCAGTCCCTGGCACCTTTTGCTGTGTGACCACTAGAGCAGAAGCTTGGCTAGTCCCTCCTGGCACTCTGGATGGGGGATTTCCAGTGGGGAGAGCTGACTTTTTTACCTCTTTAAAAATTTCTCAGATTCCCTTGTATCACAGGTGCTGAGTCGCCACCTCATGAATAAGTAAATACAATCAGTGATTAGACATATATAATAATTTGTGTGCAGTGTTTTGGCAAAAAAAAAATGCCACCAACTATCTGAAAGCATTGGGATGTTGGAAGTTTGGAGGAAGAGGAAGAGGAAGGGGAAGGGGAAGGGGAAGGGGAAGGGGAAGGAGGAGCTGCTGCATTTCCACCGCAAGCAGGTCCCGTTTGTGGCTGCAAACACTTTTGAATTGGTTTTAAAACACTCCAGCTCCATGAGCACTGCAGAACTCAGTGGAGGCTGTTAAAACCCTGTGGAAATTTGGGACATGTTGCAGCTGTCAAGTAAATTATATATTGGGGCAATGCCTCCAATGACTCCTGATTTAGCTGGTTAAAAGGTAACCCGGGTAGGACTGTGTGACCTCATCATTTTCTGAATCAAAATATAATTAGGAAAAGACACTAGCTGGTGTGAACAATTTAAAGACAGTTATCAGTGAAACCTTCTGAGCTAGAAGAGTGCAGTTTGTGTGAGTCAGAGCTTCAGTTCCCTCTTCACCCTGGCTCTTTTCTCTGTGCCTTGTGTGCAGCTCTGCACTGCACTGAGATTTCATACCCCAGTTCACCCAGAGCTCACCTTCCAAGGCTTGCCAGTTCTCCTGCAGCAAAAGAAACTCAGGGGTTCTGGAGGCTGTCCTTAGCATGTTCCTGTTGTGGAGACAAATCCTGGTTCCTGGGTGGATCTCAGGACAGCACTGAACTATCCAGCATTGCCCCAACCTCTGCAGTTTGCTTTTTGAGCTTCCCCTGTGCTGTCTGGGGGGAGCTGCCAGTGCTGCTTTCGTGATTGATGGTTCCATGAAGGGGTTAATTCACATCCTTCAGGAGCTGGGAGAGGTTGGTGGTATCGCTCTGCCCAGCCATCCCAAGCCTGAAAAATGCCAGTCCTGGGAGAAGGTTTGAAACCAGAGCTGTGAGTTATGGCTGGAGACATTCCCAGGTTGGAGAGTCCTGTGGCAGGTCCTGGAGAGCAGGGACAAAAGGAAGGTTGGGACAAGATGGACTTTAAAGTCTCTTCCAACCCAAACCAATCTGGGATCCCATGAAGAGCATTAACAAACCCATCCCCTTGCCAGGCTACCTTCTGCCAAGAGGTTTGTCAGACACTAATTCCTTCAAGAACTCTTCCTATCATATGAAATTAAATTAAATTACATTAAATTAAACAAAACCCGATCATTTGGAACACAAACTCAGAGTTTGTTCACACAAGAATTCCTGTGGAAATTGAGTTTAAAGGTGAAAGATGTGAAATATCTCTGACCCACTGAGTGTCAGCCTTTCTCTCTATTGATCAGGACACCTAAAGCTCTCCAGTCCAGCAGGGCAGCTGGGGCTCACTGTAACACCTGGCTTTTTCCACCGTTTTTCCTTCAGTAGTTACAGATTATAAGCTCTTGGGACAGTCTATTTCTGTAAAACACATCTACAAATGGTTGATACAAAAGGATTCTTATGGGATTTGTCTTATGGGATTTTCTGACAGTGGTAGTATGGCCATACAAATTAAAAATACACCTGGGCATTGAACAAAGATCTGTGTGACAGGATAAGGCAAAAGATAATTTTGAGCGTAGCTGGGGCAAAAGAGATTTAGCACTTTTGACTTTTTAATGTTGATAAACACTTTCTTTGCTCCTCTTCCCCTTTAAAAAATAAAGTCCCTTAAGATTTTTGAAAGTTTCTCTTTTGCTGATTGTTTGAGAGTTGCCTGTAATTGCCTCAGGTCAGCAGTAATCAGAATAGAACATCCTGCAAAGGAGCTCAGGAAACTTTCCCCAGGACATCTCAAAGCATCCTCTGGACCAGTGTTTTCAGCCTCCCTGTCTGTGGCTCTGCATTAACAAGATTGATGTGGTTTTCCCTTGGCTGGGACAGGGGAGCCTCCTCTGCTCATCCATCACTGCTTTTCTCTGGGCACCAGTAGCAGCAGCAGTGGGTATCCTGTGCTGTAGGAAATAATGCACTTTCTAGTCCTTCATGGTGTTAATTCACCAGATAAACTCAGTGAAATCCCAGAAGGACTGGAGTGCAGTCAGCAGCGGCCCAGAGAGAGAGCTGTGCTATGGAAAAGGGCATTTCTTGTGTGAACCCATGGCTGCACTCTGTAGATAAGATAAATATTGCTTATTTAGCTGTCACCAGTAATAAAGATTTTATTTTCTGCAGACCAATATTAGTAAGCATTAACACATCACTGCAGCAACTCTGGTTTAGTGGACTTTTCTTTTTCCTGTTTGTTTGGGTTTTTTTGGTTTTTTTCTGGTTTGGAAGTTTTTTCCTGGCTTGCTTGTTTATTTGGGTTTTGTTTGTTTTGGTTTTGTGGGGTTTTGTTTGCTCTTTGTAAGCTTTCTTGTTTGGGCTTTTTTCTTTTTTGGGGCTTTTTGTTTGTGGTTTTGTTGTGGTTTTGTTTGGTTGATTTGTTTGGTTTGGTGCGTTTTTTGGGGGCTTTTGGGGGGGTTTTTTGGGGGTTTTTTGGGTTTTTTTTGTTTTGTTTTTTGGGTTTGGTTTTGGTTTTTTTTTTGGTTTGTTTTTTTTTTAGTTTGTTTTGGGGGGTTTTTTGTTGGTTTGTTTTTGGGTTTTTGGGTTTTTTTTGTTTGTTTGTTTGTTTGGGGTTTTTTTTTGGAGTTTGTTGTTGATTAAGTTTGTTCATTAGTCTGGGGTTTTCTTTCCAGAAAAACCTAACAGAGTGGGCAGGTAGAAGAAACACTGGCAGAAGCCAATACTGAATGGAGATTAGGACAAAGGGAAGGATAAAGGAAAATCCATCCTGAGTAGGGAGGACACTCCCACTCCTGTTTTCATTGATAACAATTTTGGACACCAAAAAGAACAGATTTGCTATCTACCCCTGCTGGTGTTCAGAAACTGGACTGTAATATGATTTAGCCTAGCCCTAGAAAAAGCAAGATAAATGTATAAAAACTTATCTAAAAACCTAATGAGATCCTTCCAGCATTAATTCAGGGAGGAACTGAGCTGCTGTGGTTCAGAAGAGCTGCTCTTCACACACAGCCCGGGAAGCAGCCTGAGCTGTTAGAACAGTCACAGATGTCCTTTTTTTAAGCTTTTAGAGGAATCCCTTGTGCTTTGTAACATAACAGTTACACCTGAAGTGAACTTCTGAAATCTCTGACAGAACCACAGGACCTCGCTCTCTGTTCAGTTTTTCTGGTAGAATTACTCACAGTTTACACTGATCTATGAGAATAAACAAACCCAGGCTGTGCAGGAACATTCTCCAAAAGGCTCATTGAGGTAATTGTGCCTTGATTCCAGTCTCACCTCCAGGGCCAGCAGAGTTGGTTTGTACACCCAGGGCCAGCACTGACAAAAGTTCTCTGGAAAAGCAGAGTGTAAGAGAACAGCAGCATGTAAGAGAACAGCAGCATCCACACTTGCCTCGGTCCCCCAAGGATCTGCAGGAGCTGTAATGTATGCAGAGGACTCAGTGGGACCCGTATTTCCTCTGAAAATGTTTCTCACAGGAAGCCAAATCACATTTCTTCATTCAACCACACCAGTTAAATTTGCATTTGCAGAATGAGTATTAATTTCTTCGTGATTTTTTGCTCCTCAAAGAGAGATTTCTTGTGGTTTCCACCACACGTGCAGATTTCCCACCCAGAATTGTGGCTGCTTAGTTTGCACAACCTTGGGTACTGAGGTCAGTGCACATCTAATGGAGAAGCAGCATTCACAGCACAGATATCAAACATCCACATTTAAATATTACTCTGAAACTCCAGATCTGTGTGCCAGCAATTTTAATGTAAATAAACAAATGTGACCTATTTTAGTGCTTCAGCTCCTCCCTGATATAGGAGGTTCTTCCAAGATTCCATTTTTGCTCTGGGTTAGAGTTTAATTCCTCATTACACATGTGTGACTATGGATCTACTGAAGAGATTTCAGTAGCTCTCACATTGAGCCAAATAAGAAAATTTGGATTGTACTGCCTTTGCCCAAAGTGCCACAGTGGATTTATGACAGAGATGAAATAAAATCCATGAGCTCTGATGTACTCCCTGCTGTTCTCTTCCTTACACAACACTTTGTTACATAAAAGTTTTTGGGGAAAAAAAATAAAAAAGGAGAGGGAATGGAAAAAATAGCATCTTTTTGGTTGTAAGCCAGTTTTCTGTATCAACATGGCAGTAGCGTGTGAAGCGAAGCAAGATTTCCTTATAGCACCATGTGACAAAGCTAATCAAAATAAACATCCAAAAAATAAAGAAATTAAGGGTGAGGTAGCAGACTGTGGGGAGAGCAGATGGTTATTTAAAATAACAGCAAATTTTCCATGCTGACTGCGACTATAGCTCTTGTCACAAAACATTGTTGTTAATGGCAAAAGAGAAGGCAGGAACATCATCAGAGGATTTTGTGGGACTGGGGAAAACAAAAGGATGAAAAATATATGGGGAAGAGGGAATTTTCCACTCTCTTTAAAAAATCTGCTCCAAATAACAGTGGCACTAGAGCAGAGAGAGGAGAAACAGCAATGCAGCAGGTGGAAGGAAGATCACATTGACCAAATTTATCGCACACAATAAGAGCTTCCTCACAAGATCAGACACTGTGCTGAAGGAGAATCTTTCATCTTCTCAGGAATGTAAAACCACAAAACTCATTGTTTACAGTAGTTTGGAGCACAGAAAAGAGGATCCAGACCCTGAGGAAGGAGTTGGGAAGCCAGGACTGACCTCAGACCATTGCTGAAGTCATGGCTCAGAACCAGCCTGGAGCACAAATCCACCACTGAGTTCCAAGTCATGGCTTTGGCCAACCCTGACATTTTACAGGCTCTTCCCACTTTTAAGGGCAGCGTATGCATGAGGATGTGCTTTTTTACAAATGCAGATTTAAATATTCTGCTGGAATCCCAGGTAAAACAGGGAGATGCGGTTTCCACGATGCTGCCAGCCAAGTGCCTCCGACTCAGTGGAGAGGGGACCTGGGACCCTCTGCCTGCAGTGCTGCTCTGCCCACTTTGCACTGAGTCCCCTCTCAAGGCAGAATAAAAGAACCAAAAATCAGGAATTGCAGACAAATTGCTGCTCTCGACAGCTGAAGTTTCCAGAAGTGAGCTGTCAGCACACTGGGAGAATGGTGAGCAGCCGGCTCCGCTCGGCACTGTTGAAGTGAAAACAGCACTCCAGGCACTCCAGGATCTTGGCACAGCGAGCAATAAATGCAGAAACAGCATCTTCTCTGTCTCCTGCAGAGAAGGGGAAGTAGAGTGACACAGTCTAAAGCCCCAGAAGCTGGGATGAGTGTGACACAGAGGATGCACCTGCGGCTTTGGCCGAGGATGAGGGGATCCCATGGATTTCACAGCGCACACCACGGGCAGTGTGTTGGTTGTGCTGGTACCACCCTGAGCCGGCCTCCGGCAGCACCCTCAAATCTGAGACCACTCCCTTATCACCTGCATTTCCAGCTTGTTCTGCCTGTCTAATAGAAATGTTTGTGTTTTCCATGACTGTGGGACAGCTTGTCTAGGAGCTATTTCACTCCTTCAGCACAAAAATTTGGGTTCTGATTTTTCCAATGAATGGCAGCTTCAGATCTGTTGCATCAGCTTCTTCTCAGGCAGCTATACCTCAGTTCTTGTTCTACACAACTTTTTACTTAAAAATACCTTCAGCAGCTCTCTAAGCAACAGAAAGGACAAAGGCAAATGCTTATCTGCCCAGGAAAACATAAATGTTCATCTGTCCATCCTGATGAACTACTGCAGCTGAACAGCAAAGGAAATTAGAGCATTTTTCTAATTCTCTTCCCCCTAAGGAATCATCCTTGCAAAAATTGACTGTGTGGATGATCACAGTATTTAAAATCATGGTCTGCTCAAAGGTGTTTTCTGAAGAGCAAAAAAAGTTTTACTGAGAGTCTCAACTCCTGGTAGCCAGAGTTCAGTGAAGATCCTTCTGCAGCATTATCCAGATTAATTGTAACTAATTTGCCTCAGAATTCACACATCTTTGCACTGGCTTTCCACACCCTTTTATTTAAACTCTGATATTATGCAAGCATTTTATACCACCCCTCATCAGCGCAGTATCTGAACACTTCCCACATACAAACTGGGAGAGAATATAAACTTCACTTAATTCTTTGCCTTTTTTGCACTTTGGGGTAAAACCTCAGCTTTCATGGTAGCTTTATTTTTCATTTTAGATGTTAAAATTTTTTCTTAATGTACTACTCTTGGTTAAAATGGATTTACTGAATAGAAATCTTGTTTCCTAAAGAAATTTCCAGGGTTATGGTAAAAAGGTGGGGAAAAGCTCAGAGGAGAATCCCAGACCCCCAGTTTGTGGGGCAGCTGAAGGTTAGAAGGACACAGGACAAGAAGAAATGAGGAAAGCTTTAGGAGAGCTGACAGAGTGAGTGCTGAATCCAAAAGGAATTAAGGAAGGAATCTAAGCCCTGTCCCCTGTGCCAGGGCAGATGTGGTGAATCCTTGCTGTTGGGGGAGCAGGGCTGCACATGAATATATCCTAACACCCAAAAAACATTGGACTAGAGCTTTACAATCTGTTTAATTCTGATTTGTAAATGTATCCTACCTCAGTTGAAGGAAACCAAAGTTTATCACTTTCCTCATTGCTGAGAGCCTTGAAATTCAGCACAGCAGCTCCATCCAGATTCAATTTGTCAGATTACATTAGAACCCTTCAGACTTAAAAAAATGAGCACCTGGTGAGCTTCTCTATTACATTTCCAGAACTTCTTGCACTTAGCAGCATTTTTCAATAAGTTTCTTTGCAAATTGATTGTCAGTGTGATTGGATTCTTTTTCAGGTGCTGCACACAACAATTGGAATGTCCATGTGAATATGGAATGAAGCACAAGATTAAACTCGCTGTAAAAGCAGAAGGAGATCAGTGAGTGGCAGTTTTTAGCTTTTCCTTGCTTGGTTTGTTTTTTCTTTTGAAATTAAAGTCCTTGCCAAGTTTTACTACCCCCAAAATCACATGTCTGTGCCTCTAATAAACAGCTGCTAAATGATTCTCTGAACAGTCTGTTCTCCTCCTGCAGAAACCAGGCAGGAGCCCACCTCCAGCTGGACTTGGCCACTTCTCATCTTGCTGTGCCCTTCAGAGAAACACAAAAGCACCCAGACAAATAATTCTGACAAACTCAATCACAGACTTGCATTTAAGGATGTGTGGGATTAACTTTATAGGAAAATTTATACATTGGGAGTCAGATGTCTGGGGTGGCATAGTGAGAAGAAAACCAGAAAAGCAGAGAAATTGTTTTCAGGAGAGTGGGGAAGCACAGCATGTACCAGGGATGTTGACAGCAGCATCTCTCTTGCAATTTCGAGACATAACCCTGCACACATCACAGGGATGTTGGACAAATTCACCACTGCCACTTAAACTAGAAAATAAAAAATAAAAAATAAAAATCTACAAAAGCTACTGCTGCTGCTAAACCTCCAACAAAATTGCTTCTTTTCCAACAAAGGTGCACTTCTGCTTTATGTGAAGGTTAAGAAAAATCTGTACAAAGACTAAGATTCCCTTTTGAAACTGTTATCTCTATAGACCAAACATTTTAACTAAATTGTTTGTCACTTAAAACAGTTTTATTCCAAACAGTTCCAGCTCTGTAAATGTTAGCTCTGTGGATTTTTCCCAGAGGCAGATTTAAAGCATGAGGATTAACATCAGACCTTTTTCTGATGCTAAAAGAAGTTTGAGTGTGGATTAACAGCCCGTGGTACCCAGAGCGGGGAGTGGTAACCTGTGAAAAGATTGGAGAACTAAAACCTTCAGGCTACAAATTGTTACTGCTCTGCTCTGCCATGTGCAATAATATCACACAGGGGACACCAGTGGCATCAGCAGGGCTCCACAAGATGTTTGACCACTCTTAAAACCGTTTTGCCTTAGGAAGCCAGAGCTATGCTGAATTACTTGTAAAGTTACATTGAATTTGAAAGGAAGGAACTGTCAGAGTGCACCAAGAAGCCAAGTCATTATTCTGCATTAATCTTTGGCTGCCCCCTCCCCTGAGATGACCTGAATTTGTAAGTCCTGTGAGCTCTGCAGTCTATGGAACCATTGCATCAAGCCCAGAGGATTACAAAGAGTTTTCATTCTGAGGCTGAATGCAAAGGCACAAAAAACTAATGATGATTCTGAAGAACATTCAGGTTCGCAGTTGCTAACACCAAAAGACTTTATAAAGCAGGAAAAATCCAGCTGCGTCCAATAACATCAATTTGAGATCTGATGCTTGATCCCACTTATCTTAATTATAATCTTTCATTAACTAGATAAAGAGAAAAACAATTTTCATACAGTATCTCTTGGCAGAAGACTCAATTGAACAGAAAATTGGAAAAAAAATTTAGACTCACAATGCAGTAAACAGTCAAAATTAATAGTTTTTCCTCAGCTGCCCTCTTGTTATAATAGGTCACAAAGTTTTCCTATTCCATTATCTTCCATGATTGGTGGTTTTTTACAATGTAATTGACAATTGTTGTTTCAAACTGAAAATTAAAATGCAGGGTTTGGTGACAAAAGAAGTTTCTTTTATTAAGATGAATTAAAGAATTAGGAGCAGCTCCAGTGACTGAACTCAGCAGATTCAGCCCAGTGCAATAAAACTTCATCATGGCTAAATTGTTTAAAGCACTGTTTGTTCATAACTGAAGAGTAAAGGGAGTAGCACAAATGGGGTATCCACTATTCCGGTAAGTTTGTGATCTTCATTTTCCAGAAATATGTTTGTCAAAGAGCATCCTATTATGAACCTGATTATTACCTGTATAAAAACAGGAGCCTCAAACAGCCATTGTCAAAATTCATTTCAGAAATTGGTCTGGAAGATAAGTATAAAGGCATTTAATCAGCAATCCTGTCTAATAAAACTGATTAGAAGAGCACAGTTTTGCATGAGCCCACCTTGATCATAGTGAGAGCAGATAGCAAATGTTCTGAATTTGAATAAATTAGCACCAATCCCATCAGGGTGCAGAGATAAGGTAATATACAGATATGAACTGCAGCAATAAAAGGTAAAGTGGGAAATGAGATACGATTATTTTTCTTAATGACTCCACTAAGTTGATCCAAGAAGAATAACTAAAACAATTCAAATGCAGTTTATAGTGGAAGATTCATCAGCTCTCCCTAAATCCCTTGAGGATTAATTACTTCTGCACATGTGTACACAAACAGCTACACACCTGATACACAAAGTCATTTCCTAAGGGTGGAAATATTTCCATTTAATCCCACCTTTGATCATGGAATATATTCAGAAACCAACCAGACTTGCTTGCAATGGAGAGAAATGAAATTAAATTAAATGGCTGGAATAGCCAGACTCCATAAAACAACTTCAGGAATGGCTACACACAAAAAGGGGGAAAGTGTCAAAGACAAAATGGGGAGAAAGTGCCAAACAAAATGGGGAGGAAGTGCCCCTGTCCTTGCCCAGGGATGAAAACCACCATGGATCATCCCAGCTGGACACTCAGAAAGACAACAGCAATGAAATGTTGTCCTGAGCAGGACTGAAGCTTCTGAAATCAGAGCACAACACAAAATCAGCTCTGGGGAGGAACATTTGGCACCTGTACAAGGACAGAAGCCACAAGCCCAGGGCTAACTCTACACCTGGATTTCTATTCCTTTCACTGAAGAAAATCCTTCCCATAAAAAATTTAAAAACAAAATGAACATTACAATGATGGGACCAGTTTAAAGGGCATCATTTAGCAGAGACAATGAACAGCCCAGCACAAAAAAAATTGCCACAAACATTTTTCCACCTCTTATTTTAGATCTTTTTCTACTTGGGCTATTGAGCATTTGGTCTTCAGATTAAGAAATAAAAATGAGAACAGCAGAGCTAGATATCAGGGGGGAAAAGACATGATGAGACAGGCCATTATAGAAGGGAATTTCTGAGAAACTCAGCTTTGTCAAAGTAGATATAGAAGGTTTTCCCACTCAGCAGAGCTGGAGCATTTTGCCCCCTGACCAAAGCTGGGTGGTTCTTGTAAGGTCACAGAACCCTTCCTTTAAAAGCATCAAACAAAACATTTGTAGATGTAAGTTCTAAACTTACCCCAGCTGTAAATATTTTCTAGTGGAGACTTAGTCATTCAAATGAAAAATTGTGGTGAATATATTTAACATCACCAAAAGCAGAGAGCCCTTCAGGTAATAGCTCCCAGGGAGGGGAAATGAAACACTGGGGATAAAGCCATCCTTCAAACCTTGTGTATTTTTATCATTGCAGGAGCAATTCAGAATTCTGGTGTGCAGTGTTAATTGGACTGATTATAGTTCACCTGAGCTCCTGCTAAGGCAAAAGAGATTTTTACTTATTATTTTCTTAAAGTCCATTGAACCATTATATGGCAAGATGTACCTGGATTCCAAACAGACTTTCATCTGCTTCTAATGGGGTACTGAAAAAAAAAAACTTTTGAAAGTCAGATATATATGATTGAATAACTCCTATCACAGGTCTGTATGTGAACCTTGGGCCTAATTTAGTCTCTCTGAAGCTACTGCAAAAAGAAATTTTCATTTTTAAGGTTTTGGTATCTCATAGCAGCCAAGAAAGCTTGAAAAAGAGCTGTGTTCTGAAAGACTTGGAGCTAGCTCTGAGGTACAGCAAGTTTGGCAAATATAAATTAGACATTAAATTTTCTTTCACAGTTATTCAGTCCCTAAAATACAAAGTGCACAGACATGGGAGTTAACAAAAAATCCCTCAGTGAGGACAGTCATTAACAAATGCACTGATTTTGTGTGAATGAAGGCTCAGCTTTGCCTCTGTCCCATCCAGCCAGAACACTCCTTGGCAAATGGGAAAAATTGTTAGTGAATGAAGATAATAAAAAAAAAGAGGATTTTTGTCCTTGCTAATTTATTTTGGCCATGCAGCAGCAACTCCAGTGTGCTAAAGAACAGGCATGAAAAGGTTGGGGAATCACAGAACTCTGATATTTCTTGGATGTTTTTAAATTACCTCTCCAAGAGCAAATCTGTAGCAAATGCTGCTTGTCTACCCCCAATACACATGATAAAACCAAATAGGTATTTTCTTTCTAAGTGTCTCACATAGATAAATGGTGAAATTATCCATTATGAAAGATATTGGGGCCTTCGTACCTTTCAGAAAATGCCTTACATTTAACACTTTACTTCTGGTACTTTCTCAAGGAGCATAAAACCAGCATGAATGGCTGAGGCAATTGAGAAATCCTGAATAGGAGGAGAAGCTCTGTCACAGTTTGCTGGGAAAAGCTGTGGAATGTGCTCCCAGGCTCTGTCCCTAACATGATTATGCAAAGTAGATGATAGTAAAAGTGCTGCCCTGCCATCACTTACATTTGCTCTCTTCAATTTTATGTAATTTTCATTGAATTTAGGTCCATCAGGTCTATAGAGTCATGTGAAAATGAGATCCTTATTCAAAGCAATTGATGCAGTTGAAGAAATGGGAAGTGTTCAGACTTCTATCTATTATGCTGAATGGGGAAAATTATCCCCAAAATGCAAAGAGATAAAATGTTTTTAAATGTGCAAGTTTTAAGTTGCTTCCAATCTGGAAAAAAAAAATTAAAAATAAAATTTGAAAAATGAAGTCTGGTAGTCACAGCTGTCCTCAGAACACTTGAACATATGTACTCAGGTGGGAATTATGATATATATGTAACACTGCTGACAGACCTGACCCAGCAAAGGCTGCATTCCCATAGGAATCTCATGTTGGAGTTTGGAGTGAATGCTCCAAACTTCAAATATCAACTTTGGTGTAGAAGCTACTGAGCAAAATAAACGAGGGATAAAGCAGGACCTGTAATGAAAAGGCAGACCTTGATCTTAGCAAAGCAGCAGAGCACATTGGCCAAGTCAGCCTGTGTGAATCCACTGGAAATTCCTGCAGCTCCAGAGTGTAATGAGGTGCTGCTCTGAGTGGGAATCTGCAGAAAGTGCTAATTAGAATTCTGGATGCAGTAGAACTGCTGATCCAGTGGGCAGGCTTATGCAATTAAGTCTCTCATAAAGATATCATACATAATTTGCCAAACTTCTTAAGCAGTCCCTCATTGGCATCATTGGCTTTTACATCAAATTATAGAACCTCACTAGAGCTGATAAAATCCCTGAGTTTTGCCACACAAGCTGCAATGCACTGAAATAAAGTTGTGCCTGCTGAATCAGAAAGCAGGAAGTAGCCAAGTGTATCAATCCATAACAAAAACAATTGCACATTCTACCTTGGTGATATTGTTAGCTGGATCTGTGGCTTTTTACAGGAACAGATTGATATGTATATATATATAGATTTTTGTTTTTAGCATATTTTTATATAGTGATGTCAATCACGACAGTGTTGTCTACAGCCTTTCTTTAAACCTGTTTATTTACTTGAGGGTTTTTTTTTTGCTCCTGAGACACCCTAGCCAGGCACATGGTAAAAACTGACATTTTTTTGGCTATGAAGATGGAAACACTTCAGATCTAACCCAAATACTTTAAATTACTGATTTACTGATACAGTTATTTTGGCTTTTTTTTTTTTTTCCCAGTCAGTCTGGTTTAGTGTTACTAAAGATAGTGATGGAGTCATTGAAAATGGTGAAGGACAAAACTCAGAGACTTTAGGCAACACCAGGCTGCTCTTGATCCAGGGCTGCATCTGCCTGGTTAAAGGCAAAGTGACCCAGGTTAAGAACATCTACCAATGGAAGCACTGCAAATACACTGATGATTTCTGAGAATCCAATTTCTTCTCAAGGTGATCGTCAGTGAGCAATTTCGTTCGACAGATAAAACTCCAGGATGAGATGTATTGGTTTATCAAGCATTCCCTACTGTGAGTAATTCTACACTTTGCACCTTGAGAAAAGACAGAATTAAACAGTAC
Organism: Turdus rufiventris; assembly: GCA_013186435.1. Lineage (NCBI taxonomy): Eukaryota > Metazoa > Chordata > Aves > Passeriformes > Turdidae > Turdus > Turdus rufiventris. The sequence goes on along the minus strand of PYHW01010190.1, from coordinate 1,736,892 downwards.
TGGTTTGCTTCTGTAAATAAAATGAAAATTCAGAATCAAAGCAGAAATGTTTATAAAACAAAGCAGGAGATTGGACAGGACTTATTTCCATGGCCATTGAGGAAAAAAAAGGTCTGTGGAGTCTTATTCAGAGACAGATGGACTCTAGAGACCAATTTCTATAAATTCAGATGTTTCTTGACAAGCTACCTGCCTTAGGCCTGGCTGGTTCTACTGATTTATCATCATTGCAAGCCAAGTTTCAAGCAGACTTGTTCCTTCCACAGCTTTCTGTGCTATTTTCTGTGCCTGCAGTTTGTCCCTTTTGCCCCTGCTTCAGATCCATCCCAGGAAACAACTTTAGGCATCACCCACACACTGTAGCCTAAGGGATGATGCTGAGGGAAAGCTGCCTGTGAATCTCATTAGTAAAAATGAAATGCCAAAAATAAGGGCCCTAAGAGGATGTCCCAGAGCCCTGAGTAGTTCTGTGTGTGCTCAAAGGAGCACACGTGCTTCATGAAAATCTGCTGCCACCCTCCGCCACAGCGAAAGCTGAGTGTGCTGTCGTTCTAATGTCAGCCAGGCAGGGTTAGAGCTTCCCTGCTTCCCCTCTCAGGATCCTTTCTGCTCATGCTGGCTCTTTGCTATTTTACAAACTAGTAGTTGTAGCTTGAAAAATAAGAATTTTTAATGTCCCCGAGAAGAAAGGGATGAGCTGAGCAATCCTAATCACAACGTTGAAACTGTGGAGGAAGGGAATTCCTTCTGTCCTGACCAGCTGGGCTAACAGGACTTTAGTCCTAGGCACTATCAATAAAAATCACCTTTAGCAAAACATGCTCTGATGTTGGCTTGGGCTAGCCAAGGATTCAGGAATTGATCCTTGTGCTCACCTTGAGCTGGTTCATTATAAATCCACTGGTTCATATTTATGCCTCTCTGTATGATGGATTTATTAAACTGAAAAATCAGTAAGATGGCTTTTCCTTCTCCAATCCCCTCTGTGCTGGGATGTTTTAAAGCACAACAGCAGCAATAACAAACCCCTCTGTGCATGCTCAGAGATAATTATTTGCACTGTTTCCAGCTACTTTCCCAAGGTTTGCCATCTGATGCCCACCTAAAATGAAGCCTCTCTCCACTGGGAGAACGAGCACAACTGATCACAAGGGAAAAATTCAGTTTGAGAGCATATGTCTGAGCAGAGCAGATTCCCTGTCTGACAGCTGCTGCCCTCAGCCTTGCTGCTTCACCCTTATTTTTATTTAAATTCCCTATTTTGCACCTGTAAGAAGCCGTGCAGGGCAGATCTTGAGCGTGAATTTTCCATTCAGTCTTTGTTTAATATAATTAAATATACCTTTAAGCAAAGGAAAAAGGTAATTATCTGGAAGAGGAAGAGGCAATGCTGCTCTAAAGAGCTTTGTGAAAAGACTAACAACAAACAGCTTTATCTTTGTGGTTCTTCCTCCTTTACAGGTATAATGGGGAGAAAACCATCCTCAATATCAAACTATCTTCACTGATTTATTAAAAGATATGCAAAATAAACAAGCACCAAGTTTTTGGACAATTCCCTGGGCTCTGTTAAAGCAAAACTTCCCACAGATTTTACACTGAAAAAAAAACAGATTTTGAAAGTACATCTAAAGCTTACAAATCACATGAAAACTCTTCTCTTCAGGAGGTCCTTGTAAGTCACAAAAGATATTTTATTCAGAAATTCTGGAATGTGCCCAGGTACTGAGATTACTTATTTGGTAGGAGGATTTATGGATCTGAAAGGAATTTGGTGCAGGAAGAGGCTCCAGAAAAGCATCCTTCTGCATGTGCTTCTTACCTATGTAAGAAAAATCCTGTTAGATTCTACATCCAAGATGTTCTAACCCCCCCACCAGCAAAGGTTAAATGGCTGGGTTTAATGCTAAAGTAAGCAGATGATACTCTTTTACAAATGTTCATGAGGCACACCAAAAATCACAGGATTTGGAAGGAAATTTTTGCTTTGTTAAGGGCACTAGCACATGGTGTTGTAAAATAATGACAGAAATAGTTGTAGCCATATTGCTTATCCCAGAAATCCAACACTTCTAGGGAGAATGCCAAATGCCAGGCAGATTTCTCACTTCTTGCAAAGTCTTGGGAAATTACTGATCATCTTCTGAGGGGGAAACACTGACCCAGCCAAGGGCTCAGCACCCTTAGGTGACACAACAACCAGCCAGCTTTTTAAGGCTCAAAAGAGTAGGAAGGAAAAGAAATTAATAAAATCATGCACGTTTTACACAGCCCATATCTGCTTAAACCCATAAGTCAGATTTAAAGTTGAACAAGAGAAGTGTAAATTTTTCTGAAAAATCTGTTCGGTGATGGGGAAAAAAAAATCAAAACAGTCAAATTTAATGAGGGAAAAATTAAACTCTGGTCAAGATCCAGGTGGAGATTGTACATGGCATTATTATAGGCTCCCATATGTTTCCTAGAGGCATTGAACGTGATGAGGGAATTCAGACATGGGGAAATGTAATTATTTGTGATTAAAACAAAATAGCACCCAGTTTATGCACATACTGCTCCTGTTGCATTAATATTATTCTACTGAATTGAATTACTTTCAGATGCTTTTGTGTTTTCAGAGGTAGACATGGGGTTTTTAATATTCTGTTTCACATGTTACTTTTTTTAGCCATAAGAATTTAGTGACATAAAAATTTCTGTCTGAGTTGACACAGTTATTCCCTCTTGATGTCTTTAAGTAGGAGCATAATGTGACAGATGACAGTGCTGAAACTCAGTGTCTCTCACAGGCTTAAAAATGAGTTATTCCTGCAAAACTTTGAAAACTATTCTACAGGGGACCAATTTTTATACTCTGAAATTTATTTGCTTTTCTTTCTCCCCTCATTTTTCCATGCCTAGAAACATGTATGAAAGCAGGGATTTAGTTGTTCATTTCCTCCTGCTGTGCTGCCATCACAGGAAATCATTTCTCCCAGTAGCAGCTGAAGACTAGGCAGCAACATAGATCAAATAAACACTGAGACATTAAAACAGGGCTGAGATTTAGAGCTGGGTTTAACTGCAAAAACATGAGGACCTGTGTTTGAGATTGGCAAAGTCCTGTTGATAGGTGATTTTGGCTCCAAGGAAGGAAATCAGTGTGAAGTCTGAGCTGCGTGAAGGCAGGTCCAGCACAGCCAGGACACAAATTACAGCAGGCAAAAGGAATATTTCTGAGATTCCTGTAGGTTTGGGGCAGAGAAGTCATGCCAGCAAGAGCTGTTGTCACTCTGGAGCTCTCAGAGAAAGCTGTTCCTGGAGAACTTCAACAGCATCAAAGCCAGACAGGAGTCACAGAATTCTTTCCATTCCAAGAGTCCAGACTGAACTCCACTGGCAAAGAGAATTTGTACCCAGGCATCCATACCCAGGATTCACACTATCAAAATTCCCAAGGCTTCACACAAGGTTTTGGGTTTAAGTCCTTTCAATTTTTTATTTAATGCTAGATTAACCTGTTTGGGATATTAATTACATTAAACCCAAAACAATAATATGAGTCAGTCTGGGTATGAACAGGTACAGAAAGTTCCATTTCAGAAAATTGCATCTTTCCCTTCCTGCTTTTTATTATTTGGATAATTTGCATTAAAATAAAGTCTCTGCTTGTGAGTGTTTGCCCCCACTGCTTTATTATTCACTCAGAACACTCATTCCTTGCATATGATGTGATCATTATTTGCTGTTGAAATACTTTTAATGTCACAAAATCGATTTAATCTTCAAGTGAGGAGTGAGCAATTGGAAAACCCTATCACCTAAGCAACAGCAGTCCTATTTCATGTCTGTGTGCCTAATTATACCTAACAAGGCAAAAACCCCTTATCTCCGAGGGAATGATACATTCTCTTTCTTCCCAAACAAATTTTTTTTCTTTTTACATCTTAAATGATGGGCAAAGCTGGTAGGTTCTACATTTTGTAACCAAGCCAGGCACATTTACTTGTCAAGCATCAATGCCAGGTTGATATTTGATATAAAACGATCTTGTTGCAACAAGGAGGGGTGGTCAGAGGTCTTGCAGCGCTGGGGACATCCTTCCACCCTGCCAGGTCCTGGGTCACACAAGGACAGGCCATGAGGGCAAATGCTGAACTGGCCAAGAGGGTAAGCACTGGAGTGGCCGACGTTCCTGGGCAGCAGGGCTGACCCTGAGCCCGCTGTGAACTCCCAGTGCCAGGGATGTCAGAATACAGAGAGCCCTGCAGAGTCCATTGGGATGGCAGCGTTCTCTGCCCCAAAGACCCTGAACCATGACGGGTCCATGAGGCCCACAAGGCACTTCCAGAGCCCCGCAGGACTTTCCTCAGATGTTCCCCAAGCTCTCCCCAGTGATGCTGAACGCTGTTCCCCCAGCTCCGCCAGGCTGCTCGCGGGCAGTGCCGGCCTCGCCCATCGCTCCGGGCTGCTCGGCTCCCGCCTGTGGCGCTGCGAGC
>PYHW01010190.1:1698273-1732364 GCA_013186435.1 Turdus rufiventris | reverse complement strand
GCGGAGGGCGGCTCGGCCGCCGCCGTGGAGAAGCCGGCGCTGCCCGCGGCCGGGCCCGGGGCGGCCGCGGCGGTCGCTGCCGCTGTTGCAGCCGCGGCGGCGGCGGCGGCGGCGGGAGGGCCGGAGCCCGGCGCGCCAGCGGAGGAGGCGGCGGTGGTGTGGAGCCCGGAGGTGGAGGTGTGCCTGTTCCACGCCATGCTGGGCCACAAGCCCGTAGGTGAGCGCGGGCCGCGGCCTGCGGGAGCGGCGGGGCCGGGCCGGGGAGCGGGGCCGGGCCCTGCAGCCGGGCCGGGGAGCGGGGCTGCGGCGGGGCCTGTGGGAGCGAGAGCCGGGCCCGCCGGGGCCCTGAGCCCGCTGTGAGGGTCACAGCGAGCACGGGGAAGTGTGCCTAGGCAGGGTCATCCCACAGACACGGCACAGCATTGTGCCCAGGCCGTTCTGGAGTATCTGCACTGAGGGAGACTCCGCCGTCTCTCTGGGCACTGTGTTGCAGTGCTGGCAGGAATGAAGTTCTTCCTCGTATTCAGGTGGAGCTTCCTGTGCATCGGTTTCTGGCCATTGCTTTATGTCCTATTGCTCTGCACCACCGAGCAGAGCCTGGATCCATCCTCTTGGCACCCCCCTTTAGATATTCATAAAGATTGGTGAGGTGCCCTCTTAGACACATCTTCTGGAGGCCGAACAGGCCCAGCTCCCTCTGCTTTCTGTTGTCAGTGATGCTCCGGTTCCTTCATCTCTGTTGCCCTCAGTGGAGCTGCACCAGGAGCTCTGTGTCTCTCTTGTACTCAGGAGCCCAGAATTGGACACAGCACTCCCTATACTTTATTTGGGATGTTTCTCACACAGCCCCTGTAAAAGCTCTGGCTTTGTGTTATTATTACCCACAGGGTATTCTCTGTAGAGAATAGCACCCACGGTGTAGGGTGAAAGATCAGCCTGCCCAGCTGCTGGCTGTGCCTCCTGTAATGTATGGGTTCCTTGCAACAACGAGGCTTTTTAAAATTTATTAAGTAAATAAATAAATTTCTTTATATCTCTAAATATCATAAAGAAAACTGTTCGCAGAATTAATTGCACTGGGTTCTTCCTCCAGGTGTGAATCGCCATTTCCACATGATTTGTATCCGGGATAAATTCAGCCAGAATATCGGACGGCAGATCTCATCCAAAGTGATCTGGGACCATCTGAGCACCATGTATGATATGCAGGCTCTTGTGAGTATAAAGGGTTGGTGCTGCCACGTGGTTTCATGGAGTTCAGAAGTTTTGACAGGCCAAAATCACTGGATCTGTTGTACTTTTCATGGTACTTAGCTGTCAATCTAGTGAGTTGATGGGGTTTTCCCTAAATAAATTGGATTAGGTACTAGACAATAAAACCTGCTGTGGCTTGTGAGGTTTTTTTGGTACAGTGTTCTGACTTCGTTTATTAAAGTTGCCTAAATGCTGATCCACAAAATGTTTAGATACATAGATACATACGTAAGTGTCCAATGAGAAAGTTACTGTGTGTTTACATAAGAATTGGCTATGCTTGAGTTCCAAAAATGATCTCAAATGATCATGAGTTGTGATCTCAGGTATCCTGACCTCAGTAATCAGTTTGATATCAGAAGCCTTTTGATTCTCTTAACATCTGAAGTGTCTTGTTAAAACTTCTTTAGCTCCTAATTGCATGTAAAATAGAACTGGAGAGTGCATGTCAAATTTCAAATTAAAGTCTTTACCAGTCACTCACAGAGATCCTTCTTTTCTTTCTAAGCATGAATCTGAGATTCTTCCATTCCCTAATATAGAGAAGAATTTTGCTCTTCCTGACGAAATGATTCAAGAAGTGAGAGAAGGTGAGATGTGATTGCTGTCTCTGATTATTGGTTGCTTTAATCTCATCCCAGAATCTTTAACAAAACTCCCCCAAAATAGCCTGATCGTCAAATTTAATAGAAATGTGCAGGAGTTGGACAGAAATCTGAGGTTGACCAGTGAGAGCTGGATTTTGTAATTTAGCTGATGTGTCTTATCCAAAGTAGGAACTAGGAAGTTCAAGCACCTGCCAAAGGACTTCTTGGGATATTTTAAACTTGAGATATTTTAAACTAAAATGCTTTTCAATTACTTTCAATTACACTAAACTTTACACTAAAAATTCAATGTAAAATCTTAGTACAGATAAGACATTGCAATATGTTTTACCTGTTTAGCATTTCACTTTCTCATGTTAATAATAATTTCTTGACACTGAATTCCTGCTGAATGTTGCGTGGAATATTTGAAAATATGCAGAAGCTACTAATCCAGAAAAAAATTCCATGTGGTTCTTTAAAACCATCTAACCATTGCTAACAATCCTTTCTGTAGGAAAAGTAATGATGGAAGAAGAAGTGAAAGAGGAAATTTTAAAAGAAGATATGGAAACGCATGCAGGTCCTGAAGAAGGTAATTTTGTAACTCTCTACTGTGTAATACGAGATTAAACACCAATTGTAATTGAGAAATTAATGTTAAAATGTAAATCCAAATGCAGTGTACTTTGTGATTTGTACTCAGACTTAGCCTGTGCTCATGCTAAGAACTTGATTAATTTAAGAGTGCACAGAGTAAGCAGCTGCTTATTGAAAAGATTTCTTCTTTGCTCCTAATTCATCTGTACAAAGTTGTATAGCTTGGAAATTTTTTGCTTTAATATGTACTTGACAAACCCCTGGGAGTCTGAAGGAATCTGAGGATTTCTGGAAGAAAGCTGAGTGATTTTTTTGAACTTAAATGCTCTGTGTTGGGAACTTTGTAGTCTTGGGGGAAATAGGGCCTATAAATCAAGAGAGATTGTAAAATTGCATGCTGAAATGAGAAGATGGGCAGAGTGTTTATTTTATTTTATTCTCATTACCTTGCTGCTTTTAAATAAAAGGCTTGTTTTCCTAACACTTTGCTGTAGAACAAGTCAAATGTGAACAGTAGAGATCCTGCTATTTATCTTAACAGACCAAGCCAACTGCTCACTATATAATTTCATCATATTTATATCACTGAATAAGTGGTGTTTAAAGACTGTAATAAAAGATCTAAAATGTATTTTAAAATATATTAAATTTTTGGGTGTTCACTTTTAAAATTATCTATGGTACCAAATGTAATGACTGCTGCTGATTATAAATTCCATAGATTGGTCCTATGTTTCTGTAAGTGTTCCTTTAAATTATTTTAATATTAAGTGCTGTTTAATTCCACTTAATGAGTTTGATTTTTAGCTTGTCAAAATATATGCCTGTCTTTAAAGCAAATAATAAAAGCAAGATGTGCCTTTCTCAGAGATTTTTCCTTTAGAACTGAAAGTAAGACTTAAATGCTGGACAAGTATGCTGAGAGTCGATTGTTTTGAGACGTTTTATGGAATATAAAGAAGTTTGATATCACTCTTGTTTGCCTATGTGTATGACTCTGATCTGGAATCATTACTTTGGTCCTATTTCAGTTTTTGCACCCTCTGGAAGTTTAGCAAAAACAACTGAAAAGCCAAGCAGCAAAGAGAAAGAGAAAACTTCATCAGATCCTGCATCCAAAGAAGGGTCTGATAAGAGGAAGCGCAACAGAGTCACCGAGAAGGTTCTAAATGCCAACAGCAACCCCTCGAGTCCCAGCGCCGCCAAACGACGCAGGACGTAGAGCTGAGAGCAGAGAAAAACTCTGGGATGGGAGGAGGGAGCAGGAAAAACAAGGAGCAGCACAGTCACTACATGAACTTTGGGAGGAAGTTAAAGATACCTGAGCCAGTATTTGAGGAATCTGCACGCTGGCTTTGTCTCTCCTGGGGTGTGTTCTGGGCAGCAGCGAGGAGCTGCCTTGCCGGGCTGTGGGGACAAAGCTGGCAGTGGGGAGGGTGGGTGTGACAGTGCCAGGACTGCATTTCAAACCAGCAACACACTCTGTGTCAGCACAGCTCGTGGAGAGAGTGCCCCATGGGGCACAGGGCCTTGGAGCACCCAAAGCAGAGGTGATTTCTGTAAATGTGGGGTTGCTCTTCTGCCTTTGCTGTCTGTGACTATTACAGACCATCTGTGGGTAATGTTTGGCCATTTCCCTTCCATTTGTATCAAATGTCTCAATTTGTTTGGTTCAGTAAAACTTAAATTCTTCTAAATGCAGATAACCACTGCATTTGAAGTGTTCTGTCACTCTCTTTGCTGGAGGAACATCATTTCACTTTTTTTGATGGAACATTTTTTAACCATAAGTAAAGTGACAATTATAATGCCCCTAGCCCAAATAATGAGTAAGTGTCCTAAATAAAAGATCTGGTGATGACACATGGCTTTACAAGGGATCAGCTGAGCTGTGCATGAATGTGGAGGTGTTGCTTCATCCATTTGTAATACAGTAGTGTATGACAGTGGGGTTTGTATTAATTATTTATTTTTTTAAAGCAGTTTTAGTAGATGTGAATAGAATTGGTTTTCCAAAATGTTCATTTTGTTCTACAACCGAAGAATCTTGCTGACATTGCAGTGCTTATCTTTTCTATGCCAGAACATTGAGATTTGATGAAGTTACTATTTTTGTGTTGTCAAAAGATGGGTCGCAGTCAACAAACACCTGTTAAACGGTGAATGAAGCAGGCTGAAATGGTACTGAATTTGTTTCATTATATTAACTATCAGTTAATAAAAACAAGAATTACTTCTTGATTTCTCAGTATTGCCTTCAAGGTGAGGCACTAGGAGTCTTCTCATTTTTTTTTGTTTTATTCTAGGTACATAGCCAAGTTCTTGTCTGCCTAATTTGCTTCTCTTGTTTTATACAAAAAATAAATTTGACTTGTTTTTATTTTACTAAATGGCAGTTGTTGCGTGACTTGATTAAGATCTGGCCCAACTTATTTTGAAAGTAATTTAGCATTAAAGTGCCAGTTACTTTATCACAAGTCTCATGTCCCTGTGGGCAAATCCTTCTCATCCATGGCATTCTCATCAAAATGTTTTGCTCTACCAGTGAAGTGTTTATATAGCTTGAAGTAGAAATGTGTGGACAATAGCTGTACTGGTGCAGCCACTCAGCACCAACCTGGTAAAGGAAATTCCACTTGGGCATTTCTGGTCAATCCAGCAACGCAGATTTTGTAGGAACTGATTGGATGTGAAGTTGTGTATTGGCAAATGTGAACATTGAACTGCCCCCAGCGCAGCTGCTCCGTGTCCCCCTCGCTTTCAGAGTGCTGCCTCTTGGGGAATGCTGTACTTTTATCCCTTCTTTGGGAATGCTGCACTTTCATCTGTTCTTTGGGAATGCTGTTCTTTTATCCCTTTTACTGGACAAGGCTGAGAATGCTGTTATTTTACCCCTTCTTTGGGAACGCTGTTATTTTACCCCTTCTTTGGGAATGCTGTACTTTTATCCTTTCTTTGGGAATGCCGTTCTTTTATCCCTTCTTTGGGAACGCTGTTCCTTTATCTCTTCTTTGGGAATGCCATTCTTCTACCCCTTCTTTGGGAACGCTGTTTTTAACCCTTTCTTTGGAACGCCGTTCTTTATCCCCTTTCTTTGGGAACGCTGTTTTTAACCCTTTCTTTGGAACGCCGTTCTTTATNCCCTTTCTTTGGGAACGCTGTTTTTAACCCTTTCTTTGGAACGCCGTTCTTTATCCCCTTTTCCCGAGCCCCGCTGCCCCGCTCCGGCCGGGCGGTGCGGGCGGGCGCAGGGCGCGCGCGGGCAGCGGCCAATGGCGCGCGGCGGCGCAGGAAGGGGGCGGGGCGTGGCCGCGCTTCCGCCCCGCCGTTCCCCCCCACACGTGCCCGGGCTTTGTGCGCTCGGGCGGGCGGAAGGGCCGCCCCGCCGCCACAGCCCGTTCCTTTCGCTTTCCCTTTCCCATCCCTCCCCATGGCGGCCTGGTTCAACCTCAGGGCGGAGGAGGACGAGGCGGAGGACGAGGCGCACCTCTGGAAGTACGACTCCACCTGGGAGGGGGAGGAGGATGAGGATGAGGAGGAGGATGGCGGCGGAGGCGAGCCGGAGGACGCGGCGGAGCAGGGCCGGGCGCGGGGCTGCCGGCACAGCCAGGTGCGTGTGGGGGGCGCGGGCACAGAGCGGAGCCCGCGGGGCTGAGGGACCCTTGCATCCCCTGTGGCCCGGAGCCCTTTGCCGAGCCGTCCGTGCCCGCTCTGCCGCTGCTCGGGCCGGCCCCGCGGCCCTGCGGGATCCTCGGCTCGGATTGTGCCCTCACCTTGAGGAGGCAAACCCTCCTGGAGGAGGGGGCTTGCAGGGTGCTGTCACTTCACGACTCCTCAAGGTCCGTTACATTGCCGTCAGCTGGGTTCTAATTTGTTCTCCCCCACCATTCCCTATGATGTGTGTACTTTATCCCGTAAATCCAGGCTCCGTGCTGTGTGTGGTGCCTGCCTGTTCGCACTGCTGATGGCTCCTGGATTTGACATTGTGGCATTGACATTGTGGCATTGATGTTATTTGAAGTTTTTGGTTGGTATGCTCAGCTTTGTGTGGTAGCCTTCCCTAGGCTTTTTCATGCCATCAGTAAAAATCCATTACATAACATCTGCTCAGTTTTAAAAATGAGCTGTTGCTCTTCATTTCTCGTAGGCATGTTTTATTTCTTAGGGAGTGAGCGTACAGCAGCTTAGAAAACCAAAAAATGGTGTGCTTTAAAAACTAGAGGTACATGTGCAGTTTTGAAAAAGGTGCTGCAAAGCACAAGCACTTGAGTCTGATGCCTTAAAATAATACTTATTTGAAAAGAAAGGAATTTGTTAGTCTTATCTGAGGTTTCTGTTTATAGCATCGATGTTTTTTTTCAGTTTGATATGGGGTGTCAGTAATCTCTTCTCCAGCACTGCCTTGGTAAATACAACGTTTTCCTTTTCAGTACTTCCTATGTCTGGCAAAACACACTACAGTCCTTGAACTCCTCCCTTTTCTGGGAAAGGGAAGCCACACCTTCACTTCGAGTTTCATTTCAGCATCTCATCCTTATCTTTAGAAGATAAATAAGCAGATAAAGCTTTCTAATAAATATACTTTTAAAAGAGATTCGTGTTAAGCTTTTTTTTTTGTTTAATAAGCATTAAAATATAGAAATAACCACTTTTGAAGGAAAAATAAATTCTCTGTGCGCATAGATCTGGGAAAGGCCAGAGGTATTTAGGGGGGACTACCTGTAATTCTGAAGGGAAAAGGCAGAGATTTCCTTTGAAGTTTTTTTTGAATTGTTTGAGTGCACCCTATCAACTTTTCTTTTGTACATGCTTAGAGTTCACAAGTTTTAATAACTCCAGAACGTTCCCTTTATTTTATTTAAATGTGTTTGTTCCTCAGGTTCTTTTTTTCCTTAGAGCAATGGATGGTGACAACTGTAAAAGCAAGGACCATTTTTTCACTCCAGTGAGTGGACGTTCTCAGCTTTGCCTTACAAGGAAGATGTGGAGGCTTAGAGCCCCTGAAATATTCTGCATTTTTCAATAAGAGCTCTTCAGTGATGAATGTGTAGTCCCCTCTGTCTGACAGTGCCCAAAAAATTGTAAGGGCACTGAGAATGAATGCACAAAGAAGCAGAAAATCTTCTGCTAGCCATTTATGCCTTTGCAGCCTGGCTAAGGCATGGATAACTTTCCCTGACTTGTCCCTACTTCTGCTTATTTTACACTAATTCTTATTCTTCTCCCCTCAGCCTGGACGGTTTTCTTTATGCCTGAAGCAGCTAATGTCTTTGATTGGTATAGAGGTTAGAGTTTTTTTATTGTTATTTGCATTATGCACTTTCAAAACAAAATTTTGCTTCTGTTTTTGCATTTCACTTGTCTCTGCGAGTGTTCACGGCCTGAAGTTCCTGCAGCTGTGTCCTTCCAGCTTTTTTGCATTTCAGTGCCTTCAGCTTCTCTAAATGAGCTTTGAAAACTACAGGGGTTGTGTTCATTTGAAGAAGTCCCCTCTCAGACTGCTGTAGCACCTGCAGTTCATGATCAGCTGTTTTATTAACAAACCCCATGGTCCTGCCTTCTTCTAAATCTCCATCAACAAAAAGTTTCAATCACTCCTCTGGACTCTAATCTTTCTTGTTCCTGTGCCTTGTTCACAATCCACATCCCTTTTGGTCACAGCAGCTTTCCAGCTGATTTCTCAGCCAGATCCTCTTTCTGCCACTTTTTCCTGGCTATGTTCTCTGCTTCCTCTGCTCTTCCCACAGCAATGCACATTTCTGCCTGGTGTGATACAGGTTTGGAGCATGAAACCCACTTAGTTTTGCTGTGAGACAAAAAGGTGTTTGATTCCTATAGGGAAGTTTCAGCCTTGCTGTTTAGTTTGTGTTTCTCAGCTGGAAAGAAAGGCCTTAAGTTGGAAGTTTGGAGGAGCAAAGCTGAGTTTTGCTCTTTTTGCTTCCCCATCTTATTCTCTGTGCTGTGCTCCAGATTGTCTTTTCCCTGGATCTGGCTTTCTTCTTTGCAGCCTCTTGCACCATGGCATTGCATCTGTATCTGCATCTGCAATGGCTCTTCAGCAAACCAGTTCTCTTTCTAAGTGGGACCCAGTCTGCTGTTCTCCTGTCCCACCTGACTGTGTTGAAGGATGTTACTTCAGAACCTTAAGTGTAAAGAATTTCTGGATTATTGGTAATTTGGAGCAAAATTGTCATTAATGCCACGTAACTGTCATCAGGGCAACTGAAGGAGTGACTTCATTACAGCAAGGTGCTACAAATGTTGACCAATTCCTGCCTTAATGATTAATGAACTAGTGATCAGTGTTGTTAGAAAATGGTTTTATTTCTCTCTGTGCATGTGATGTTGAGAAATATCAAATGAGATTATGAAGTAATTTGGGGGAGTTTTTGCTGCTTCTTTCTACTAAATTCATTTTAATGCTTGTTTTGCAAGACTCTGCACATTTTACCCTCATTTCCCAACTTCCCTGTTCTCTCTGTGAGCTGGCATTGAATCCTCTGCCTGTGCCCTCTTTGGGTGCCCTTTATTCATGAGCAGTCTTGTTCCTTTTGGTGGTTCTCAATTCACAGAACACTGTAAAATGCTGTCGTGGTTTGGGATGTAATGGTTCAGCACTCAGCAAGATTAAACCTGTCTGTGTTGCTTGTGAAGTGTAACAAAATCTCTTACCATTAAGGTATTCAAATTATAAATAAATATGTATATATTTCAGTTAAAATGCACTTTAAGTCATGCTTGCAACTTCTATTTCTTTGAAGTTCAGAGGAGGAAATGAAGCTGTTCTTTGTGAATTCTGTCTAAATGTGACACTTGGAATGAATCTAGCACATCTGTGATGAGACCCTGGTGCCTGTTCATGTGGCACCACAGGTTTTTCTCTGTAGCAATTTGAATTATGCCTAAAATACAGTGAATTCAGCTGTAACTAGGTAAATCTGTCACTTGGCAACTAATAGGGATCCTGTGAGTCACTGCTGTGGGTATTCTCATTTTGTATCTGTTTCTTATTTTCTTAGTGAAGTTTGGTTTCAAAATGTTCCAACTAAATGCTTTGTATTTGCAGGATCAAAGCTCAAATTCCTCACTGCTGCCTTGGAGAGGTTTTCAGGTAGGCTTGACATAAAATTTGGTTACATGGAAAGCTGAGTAATAATGAAGATTGATTGGGAGAGAAGTCCAATAAAATAAATATCTAATGTGACCATGTGCTTCTGCTGCTATCCACTGTATAAATCAGCAAGGCTGATTGTGAGCATAAAGCACAGATTAAGGAAACCTCTATTTCAGCAAGGTCTGCAGGGAATGAGTCTTGAATTCGATTTAGCATCCTAAATTCTACAATTTTAAAGTCTAGCCTCTGTCTTCACTAGGGTTTATAGCAACTCAGAGACATGTCTTGTTTTGAAGCCTTTGAGTTAAAGAAAAACGATTACATTTTCGTATTTGGGATCTCCAGCTTGTTCTCATAATTTCCACTGGCAAACCCAAGGGGGATAAAATAAATACATAAAACATAAAAGCCTTGATTAGTAAGATGAGAAGGAAAAATGAGTATTTTGGTTACAGGAGATGGTGTTAACTTAATCTTGGTTTAAATTTGTCTTCAGGAATGCAGAGGTGTGACTACAGCACCAGTCTGGTTGGTTTTGGGGGTGCTGGGAGTGCAGAGTGCAGGGCACATGCAGGGGAACCTGTGAGAAGTGCTGAATTCAGTCAGGGCATTATTTTATTTTATTTTATTTTGCAGAAGGTGATTTTATTCTGAATTTCTGTCTCTTCTCTCCAGTGCAGCGGGAGGCGCAACTGGACCGCAGCGAGAGACCTGCAGAGATACAGACACCATTACCCAGTACGTGCTCTGGGGCTCCTGCTCACCACTGCCTTCTGGAACACTCCCTAGATTTGGGAGCACCCTTGTGCCTTTGCACTTACAGGCTCAGCACCTTCCAAGGATTCATTTGTGAGGGGGGAAGGGATGATGGACATGTGGGTGCATCAGGAACAAGGTGCTACTTTTCCCAAAGCACATTTTGAGGATTTAGCTTGAAATGTGTAGGGAATGTGAGGGAAAGCAGGAAGTGATTACTGCCTTTTAAAAGGTTGCTGCTTGTTCATTTCTTGTTCTCATCTCCAGGATTTGAAAGAAGCAGAGAATGAGGAGGAAGAAGAGATGTGGAACTTAAGCTTTTATAAAAATGAGATTGCTTTTGTGCCCCATGGTGAGTACCTTGTGTGGAGGCTGTTTGATGCCATCTGCTGCAGCTGGTTGTTGAAAGATTAGTTTCATCCATGTAAGACCATAAAAACCAAACAACCAACCAAAACCACCACCCAAATCAAATAAAAACCCACCAAGAATGTTATTTTAAAAAGGTCCTGCTGTATTTTCCTTAATACTTTGCTTAAGGTATTTTTTTCTGGCTGGTTGTCTTGTTGGAGAAGCTAATGCCTGTGTGTAAATATCTGGGTCTGGGTAGTGAGCTTTGTGGAGTGACTTAACTGGCTAACTTCAATTTTAATTTGGTGTCATTTCTTGCCTGACCTTTTCCTTTTCCTTGCAGGTGTGCTTATTGAAACTCTGCTTTCATCTTGGGTGGACAAGTATGAAACACTGGAAGAAAACCATTCTTACATACAATGGTAAATTGCCTGCATGAACACAGTGCCTCTCTAGTTGTGCCTCTTTTAAGTGTCAGGTGGATGTGTGTTCCTGATTTCACACAAGACCCAGAATTTGTTAATTTAGTTAATTGAGTTGCATTCCTCATGGAAGCAAAGCGCTGGAACTTCTGAAAACACAGGTTTCCAGTACAGCTGAGGCAATAGGTCTCGGTCATTTGTATAAGCAAAGTTTTTTCTTATTGGTGTAGACAATGCTTTTATGGGAGGGATTTACTAGAAAATTATTTCTGTGTCCATAAGGATGAGAGTTCTCCAAGAGATGCCTGTGATATCACAGGTTTTGGAATCTTTTTTTCGTTCTAACAAGTGTACCCCAGGTTGGATGTCATCTTTGCTCATCTGGCCTGAAAACTTCTTTTCCTTCAGGCTGTTCCCTTTACGTGAACATGGCATGAACTGGCGTGCCAAGCCACTCACTTGTCAAGAAATCCAGGTATTTAATTTGATCTTTTGTTTCTTTTTTCTTTGAGATCTGACGGGTGTTAGGATTTCCCCTAAATACCTGATGTTTGAAGTCTGATGTTCTTTCCCATTGTTTCCTTAGGTTTTTAGTGTGCACAGAGCTCACAGTGAAGTATTTACCTGGCTTATGTCAGCAAATGAAATGCTTAGTGATACAATCAAGCCTTGTTTAGAATTCAGATGCCACTTAATCTGGTGCAGGTAATTAGGGAATTGCGCCTTTTAGTAATTGCTGTGTCTTGTGTTCAGGCCTTTAGGAAGTCCAAGGAAGTTATGGACAGGTTTATCCGTGCTTACAAGCTCATGCTGGGATTTTATGGAATCAACCTGGTCAGTGAAGAAACTGGAGAACTTGAGAGAGCAGAGAATTGGCGTGAACGGTTTGAAAACTTAAACAGGTGAGTGTGTTGAGCATTCACTGCAGCCAGGCACTTCGAAGGGGGAAGAAAAGTCAATGCTTAGGAAATCCTCAACCATTGAGGAATGGAGACTTCTGTTGATAATGTTATCTAATGAAAGTATTTTTAATTTATTCTGTTAAACTACAAAATAGAAGTCTTTCCATATGGCTCCCTGATGGTCTATGAAGCACCCTTAATGTGTGTAAAATGTTTTGAGTCCCTGTTTGAAAAGTGCTCTGCAAATGGTCTGGTTCTATGCAGGTTTTGTGAAGTAAGTAATGACCCTTCCTGGTGATATTAACACCTTGAAAGGAGTGGGCATAATCACAGAAGAAAAAACAACTTGAAGGCTGTCAGCTCTTAGAAAGGAAAAAGCAGTTGTGTCTAGCTTAAGTGCTGAGGTTTTGGCAGCATCCTTTCATGCCTTTGTTCTCAACACTACAGGCTTACCCTGTGGGGTCTCTGTTAGGGGCAGGACTTGTGTGTCTGCCCAGCATGGTGGTTTTTATCTCCTGGTGGCTGATTCAGGAAGCCAAAACTTTTCCAAGCAGCTGAGGTGATGAATCCTGTCAGCCCAGGGAGGGTCAGAAAGGAGCTGCTGAAGGCAGACAGCAGCAATGGGTGCTTTAAAAGTAAACCCACCTGTGCTCCCATTTGCATTGACAAATAGTCTTTAATGGCTCACAGTCAGTAAATGATAAAACACTTTGCAGATGCCTCAGAGGTTCACAGTGACTTGTAAGACTTTCTCTTGACAGCTTTGCTTATCTGTTTCCTTCAGGTACAGCCACAACAATTTGAGGATTACTCGCATCCTGAAGTGCCTGGGGGAGATGGGATATGAAGACTATCAAGTGCACTTGGTGAAGTTTTTCCTCACAGAAACTCTTGTCGAGGAGACATTACCAAATGTCAAGAGAAGTGCCTTGGATTACTTCCTGTTCACTATCAGAAGCAAAGAGAAGAGGAGAGAACTCGTCCATTATGCTTGGCAACACTTCAGACCTCAGAGCAGCTTCGTGTGGGGGCCTCGTGACAAACTCCAGAAGTACAGACCCCGCTCTGCCAAGCCACACCAAAGGCCTGAGGATAAACAGGACACTCCATGTCAAAAATGTGGTGATTCTGTGGAGAAGGATCAGAACCAGTCTCCAGAGGCAGAACAGAAAGCTGGAGATGCTGAAAAGTTGCAGCCTGAAGTGAGTGATGAACATGTAAAGGAGAAGATAAGCAAATGTGTTTTGCAGGTAGGAGATGGAGAAGAGGAGAAAGAAACCTCATTTGCCCAGCTGGAGGAAAAGGATTTAAAAAGTGAAGCTGAAGAAGGGCAGGGTACTGCAGAGAATGACTGCACAAAGGAGAGCAAGAAGAGAAAACTGAATGCAAGTTTGGCAGATGCTAAAGGGGATGGATCATTGAAAAACTCTGCTGATATTGAAAACATTTCCCATAATCTGGGAGAGTGTGCAATTGATGCAGAGATCCCCTCAGACCCAGCCTCCCAGGCAGAAGAGAATCACGAAGCACTGAAGGAAGATGATTCAAGCACCAAAGAGCCAGCAGCACCAGAGACCATGGATGCAGCTGTGAAACGCAGGAAAGTTGATAAAAAAACATTGAAAAGAAAAGCAGTCAACTTGGCCATAAACCTGAACATGGGGCCCTCAGCCTCTGGCGCCAGCACAAATCCATCTGCTGCTAACGGTGAGGCTGAAGAAGAAAATGACAGTGAGGAAAATGCAGCAGTGGAAGTGCCAAGTGAGAAGGGGGGTGGTGGTGGTGATGCAGATGGTGGGGAGATGAGACCCCCAGCTGCTTCCAGGCCCCCCAGGACTGGCTGCACTGCTCCAGTCAAGGATGGCTGCAAGTCAGGCTCAGCAGGGGGTGATCAGCACCACTGCAACAGCAAACTCCTGGGGGATAAAAGTGAACTAGATGGGGTAGGACAGCAGGAAAAGGCAGGTGAGAGAGGGCAAGAGGAAGACACAGACAAGAAGCAAGCTCCAGAGAGTCATGAGCAGAGCACAACACCCACTTGTCCTGAAGAAAACAGTGCTGAGGTCCCACCAGAAAAAGGTGAAGGCTCTGAGAATGCAGCAGAGCCTGGTGAAGAGCAGGGAGCAGCAGAGTGAGAGCAGCACAGTGAGCGCCCGAGCCAGCACTGCCCTGTCTGCTGCGAGCCAGCTTTACTGGCTTGGAGAACTGAATAAACTTCCTTTGGGATGATCCAGCTGGCCCTGTCTCACTTTCACTCTTCCATGGGTTTTTAATCATCTCTAGTAAACTCACTGAGATCCAGCTCTTGGTTACCCTAAAGAGGAAAACTCTTCATTTACTCATCTTCACGGGCAGGCTGTGTCCTGTTCTGGGGTTTTTCTGATGTTCAGGGCTATCTTGGAGGAACGGGGATTTTAGCACTTTGCTTTGATTCTGGTTATATCCCTACTGAAAGAGAAAAGGAAAATTGATCTTTCTCCTTATTTGAATTACTTAACTGTTTATTAAAGACACAATTTTTAATGTAAGACAGCATGACCTAATTTGCCAGGCCTTTCTACTACTGTGTGATTTTGTTTGTTTTTGTGAAAGGCTGCACCTTACCAGGAGTTTTTTTCCTTTCAAAAGTGCTGTTTCTCTGAAAGAGATGAGTATATGGATTTCACATGATGTCAATGTAGTTGCCTCTCCTCTGGTAAGGAAAATAGGTTTGGCTTTTGACTGGGATAAAAACTGTAGCCAAAATATGTCTCTGACCAGTATGAACTTTCGTGTAGAGATTCTGTTCTCTGTGGTGCAAAGTGCTGAGTAATTATTTCTCTTTATCCCCACAGAGGTTGCTTTGTAGTTCTTGTTAGAGTTAAGACTACAAATTGCCTACTGAGAGTTTAAGAGAAAAAGCTCCAGGTTTTGCATAAAACTGTTTAGAGCTGCTCTTCCCCAGGTTTTCCCACCACTTTTAGACCCTTTATAGTCTTCCACAGATTTTTTGTGTCCATGATTGTTTCAAAAGCCTTCATCTCTCAGTTGCCAAAACAGCACAAATATTTCCCAGTGCATTTTTTTCAGCCTTTGCTGATAATTTACAGTGGCCTGGAGGAGCCCTTTCCTGCAGGCCCATGGCATGAGGTTTGATGTGTCAAATCCAACTTGTTTCCTACTTAGGGCAGGGTTGCTTTGCCTTTAATGTCAGCCAGCCAAGGCACGTTCCAGTGCAGCATGTCTGGAAACCACTGGGCTTTGTGGGGCAGTTAATTGTAACATTAATTGGAGAGGCTAGGCTTGTCTGGTTCATTTATTTCCAGCCCTCAAGAATTTACTTTCAGACCTTGCCAGCTCTTTGCCTGCCTCTGTTCCTGACCTCCCTGTCAGCTGTTCTGCCACACTTACACGATATTCCACCGAGTCTGAAGGAGCATTAAAACGGTTCAGCACCTTCACTCCTAAATATTTACAACAGAGGATCTGTTTCATGAAGCAGAGGAAATTGTTCCCAGCAGCCTGAAGGTCTGGATTTGTGTTTGCTCAGGTTGTTTGGGTTGGTTTTGAGGTTCTTTGGTGCTGTTTGGTTTGTGTAGGAGATGGCCAGAGAGCAGATGCAGCAGCTTGTGCAATGTCAGTGTTGTTTTTTTTCTCTGCTACGGCTCTTGAGCTTTATCTTTCAAGGAATTTGAGGAGTGATTTGCCTTCCCAGACTGTAGGTTCTGATCCAGCATGCCACATGTGTGTGGGAATAAAAGTCTGCAAGTTTAATATCTGATGTTCACGGTCACACATGTACTGAAAAAAGGCTTTAATGTTTTTAAAATACTTTTCTTTGTAAGAACAGATGGAGTTAAATAGCCAATAAGAATATACTTAACTACAGAGATAAATACTTGAAGATGTTGAGTGAGAATTCTTTCCTAACAGATTCCTATGAATTGTTAATTGTGGCTTTTGTACAGATTTATAGTCATTTTCTTATTTAATGAAATTTTCCTTGTGAATACGTGCTCACTTGGGGCATAAATCCTCTATCTTGTTATGGTGGGGTTTGGTTTTGTGTTTAATGGGATTTCACTGTGAGCCCCAGCCTGGAGTGAGTGCTCAAACCAAGCCCTTCCCTCTCCTGCCAGGTTGAGTTTTGGCTGTAGGTGTGTGTGCTGAGTTCACAAGGTGTTTCCAAGCATTCAGAGCTGTATCACAGAGTGTTATGTTAATTCCCCTATTAAAGCATGACTTTAATGCATATCAGTTTCCACTGACATTTTTTCATCTTTGATGGTAAGATACGACCCTGTATTTACCCACCCCCCTGGAGCCATGAGCTGTTGCTTGGAGCAACAAGAAGTGTTGCTCTGCTCCCAGAAGTGGAGCTCTGCTGGGCTCACCATGGCACACACCTCCTGTTTCTTCCATGGAGAGGTGATGCCCAGTCTTCCTCCACCTCTAAAACGTGCCCAGTGAATGTTTTTTGGGGAAAAGACGACCCTCCATGCTGCTTGTTTAATGACATGCTTGGAAATCAGAATCACAGAATGGTTTGGGATGGAAGGGACCTCAAAGTTTATCTTGGTCCATCCTCTCTGCAAAGGGCAGGGACACCTTCCACTGGACCAGGTTGCTCAGAGCTCCATCCAGCCTGGCTTTGAACACTTCCAGGGATGTTTCAGGATGTTTTGTATTGCTTTTGCAGCTCTTCTCCCACAGGTGTTGCGATGCTGTGCAGAGCAAACCAGGACTGTGCTTTGAGCATCCTGGGGCACCTGCCCAGCCTGGCTGTGGGAGCTTCAGTTCAGGGTTTATTTTCTTTTGAAGGTGAGCACTCCCAGGGCCCTTCCTGTGCTGGTCATGGGCAAGCTCCACCTGCTGCAGCCCCCCAAGCCCTGGCTTGCTCTGGACAAGGTGTTGCTGAGGAATTTGGATCTGCTTTGTCTTCCCTTCTGCCATCAATTTTCCTCAGTGTGGAGGAGGAGCTACAAGCTGTGCAAAGCTGCTCTCCCCCTTGAGGTGTCTAATAAAGGATTCCAGTTACTCTGAATCCATCAGAAGACTTAGAGACACACATTTCTTTTCTTTCCCCAGCTGCCTGTTCCACAGAATCTTGTGGGAACTGGGTAAATCTGAGTCCTTTATCCCTCTGCCAAAGCTCTGGAATACTGGCAGCTGGGGAGCTGGACAGACAAACACTGGGTGCTCCTACAAGCCTCCTGGTGTAAAGATGCCAAGCTAAAATCAGGTATTTCAGTTCCTAAGCTTTGATTTTCCACTTCTCCTCTTGTGTTCCTAACTAGATGAGCTGTGTCATTTCAGACCTGAGGATTCTGGCCACTGTTCCTCCCTACTTCCAAACCCTGATTTGGATGAAATTGTCTTTATTCAATAAAGGCAATAGTGAAGCTCATTGCAGGAGATGCATCTTCATGCATCTGTTGCCATTTGGGATCACCAGGCAGGGAACTGTCCCTCACAATATTTCAAATATTTCTTTGTGGTTTTGAAAATGTTCCTCCTTTTTCCTTCTTGTATCTGTCTGATTGTTTTCTGACCAGCATTCATCACTTCTCAAGGAATCAGCGCTCTTCAGATCACCCTAAAAAAAGATGCGAACAACCTCCAGAGCTAACAAAGCAATAAGTGCATTTCTGTGTAGTGATCGTGCACTGTTACAGGTTTTTAATGTCCCTGCTGAGTTAGGTAGCTGTGGCCAAAAGCTCACCCTGTGTTGCTTTTTACCTGTCCAGCACAGAGGTGGTGATGAATTTTGGGTGAGACCTAAGGAACAGCTTTGTTTGCAGCTGGAGTAACCCAGTCCTGCTCCTGTGTCCCAGTCCAGCCCCTCCAGAGGCTCCTGGAGCAGGAGGCTGGGGCTGCCCAGCAGGGCAGGAATGAGAGCAGCTCTGCCTGCCTGCTGCTCCCCCTCCTTCTCCCACCTCCTCCCTCCAAGCTCAGCCCCTCTCCCTGGCTCCAGCTGGAGCCACAGGTTTATCTGGAGGTGAGAGTCTCTGTAAGCTGAGCTCCGCGAGGAGGAGGAGGGATCTGCTGGACCCTGGAGGAGAAAGGGTTTGGCCACCCCAGAGGGAAGGGAGAGAGGCAGAGCCTGGGCACCATGGCTGGATTCTCTGCTCTTGGGCTCCTCTCCCTGTGTCAGCTCTTGGCCACAGCATCAGCTCAGGTGAGAAACCTCATTTGTGTCTCATGTGCCTCCTTGTTTCTCTAGGATAAAGCCTGTAAGGGTGAAAGAGTGGTTGGTGTGTGCTGTACCTGTGGGTGAAATGTGGCAATAGGCAGGTTGTTATTGTAAAGTTTATTACAAGTGTGTGCCTGGGTTTGTACCTGTGTGGGTAGGTGTGAAAACTGCTGCTTTATCTTTCTGTACAAGTGTTTTTCCCATTCAGGACTGCAATTATGAGAGGGAAAGCCTTGGAAAGGGAAGATCTGTTGATGCAAGAAAAAGTTTGCTTTTACAGTGAAGTAACAGATTTCCAACAAAACTGAACTGATCTGAGCTAGGTCTTTACCTGAATCAGAATTTCTTATTCATTCCCTCAATCAATTTTTGAATTTTACACTTACAGCATGTTTAATCCTTGCTCACTTGAGACATGAAGCTGTATTAAACTTCCCTGTCTGGTGTTAATATTATTGTCTGGGGAAGTGACTCCTCAGTGAATTTTTCATTGTTAGTGAGGAATTTTCACAGCCTGGCTTGGGAATTCAGAACTCTGCTGTGAGCAGAGCTGCTTCTACAATGGAACCTTTGTTCCCTGAAGCAACAGTAAGTTGCTCTCTGGAGCCCTCTCCATACAGAAGTCATTTATTGGACCTTTTTTCCTTCCCCCCACCTCAGACCTTTCCAAAATCCCAGATTTTCAAGTAGCATTCTGCTCGGAGAGAAGACTTTTCCTTTCTCCTCCTGTCTTCACCGGTGTCTGTGTGGATTTGTTATCACCCCATCAGACTGGGGCTATAAATTAATTATTTCTACCAAGCACTTGGCACCTTTTCCATGGGCTTTGCATTTCCTCCTCTGCCCAGCCCAAAATGTGTCTGTAGTCAGAACAATTTCCTATACAAAGAAACACCTTGCTGCCCGGTGACCAGTTTGCATTTCCAGTAAAAGGAACTGGGGATGTGCTCAGTCAAAAGGGTTTTCCAAGGAACCTTGCACTGCTCTGGAGCAGCTCAGGGCCCACCCAGGCTGGCAGGGGGTGCAGATTTGGGGTTAAGCTGTAGGACTTGGCCACTGATTTCTGATCTAGCCTGATGTTCCTTCTGATGGAAAAATAAGCTCTTGTCTCTCACTTTTCCCCAGTCCCTTCCAAGAATTGGACCACAAGGCCCTCCTGGACCTCCAGGACCCCCTGGACCATCTGGCAAGGACGGCATTGATGTGAGTGCCACGGGACAGGGGTGGCTGGGCCAGGGGTGGGGCAGGGGCAGAGCCAAGGGGCAGAGAAGCTGCTCTGGTTCTCCAGATCTGCATCTCCCCCCATCTGGGAGATGGACCTGGAGAATCACTGTCCTCACAAGAGACCTCGTTCTGCAGAGCCTGAACAGGAACTGGAGGTGCTGAGCAGGTTCTTTGCAGGGTCAGTCCCCTGTCCCCAGGGAGAGCTCAGGGGTTTGTGAGCTTGCTTGCAAAGTAGAATATTTCTGTTCTGGCACAGGGTTGAGTGCAGGGTTATGATGTGTGTGGGGTCAGCACACGTTCAGCAGTTCAAAGACAGATTTATGTGATGCTTCAGAGCATCTACATTTCTAGATAGGCTACAAGAGACTCAAATATACAGCCCTGGACACTGCTTGTGTCCTATTATTTTTATTTCAATATTGTCATCATGGTTATCCCTCACTTTGGCACATGATGTGTCAGGATCTGGCTTTTGTGTTGCCAGACATGAGTTTGTAGTGGCCCAAAAGACAAATAGAATGAAGAGCCTTTGTTGCAGCTCCTGCAGAGGGAGAAGACTGCATAACCCAGGACTTAATGGAGGAGAAAATCTTTTTCTGTTACTTTTCATTGATGTTTCTATAGAAATTAAAAATATTGCTCCTGTGCATCTGTTGGATAAGGACTGAATTGTGTCCTGTAGTTGGCAGTGGATAAAATGGAACATCAGATGGACCTTCAGCAAGACCACATCAAATGCAAACGTCTGGATTCCTGCTTCAATTTCCAGTTTGAGCAGCTCTTGTCTCTCTGAGCTGCTTGTGGAATGGTGCAGAGGTTTTTCAAGCTCTTTAGAAGTGCATTTATTGGAATTGAGCCCTTAAGCAGCCTTGAAAAAATCTATTCATTCCATGCAGGTCATTTTCTTTTGGATAAGGAGGTAAAAAAACAAATATGTATGAGTTCCCTGGTACATGGTGAACAAGGAGTGTTTGTGCCTGCAGTGGGGAGCCAGGCTGGGCTGAAGAGAGAACCTCATTGATTTCCAGCTGCTCCCTCTGAGTGCCTTTTGGCTAAAGGAGTCTATTGCTGGGAATCTCCCTCTGGTTTTGTAGTGTGAGATGTTCAGAGCTGGCACCTCAGCAGCTTCACTGTTTTTTGTGGTGTCACAAACCTCAGAAGAGGGCAAAGGACACTGGGTCCATCTGCAGCAGTGGAGTCCCTGCAGCAGGACACTGCTTTGGGAAGACTGGCTCTGATTCACTGTGCAAGCAAAAAGAAGAGTTTGGGGAGGATGAAGCCCTTCAGACTTCAAGTTTCAACTTCTGCAGAGAGGAAATGGGAAAGAAACCCTGTAGTTGTTCAGTTCCTGCTTTCTACAGGATGTTTAATTCTGGAACAGCACCAGCATTGCTTCTGATTGCTCTTGGAAAGAGGAGCCCAGGGATGTGTCAGTCCTGTGGACCTACACCCTTCATCCACAACTGAAAGCTTTGGAAGGCTCCCCGAGGGACAGCATCAAATAACTTCTAATTGATGTGAAGAACTTATTCTTAATAAATCTAAAGGCTGAGTAAAAGGTTTAAGGTGCAGAGTCCTGCAGTCCCAACTTCAGTCTGGAGTTTTTGGCTACACAGAAATAGTTTCTTATTTGAACAGACGTGAACCCCATCCCTCCTGTGGATGGAGGATGTCAGGTGAGATGGTCTGGCTGTCCAGGGCCAGCCTCCAGGATGGCTCCTGCTCTTCAGCAGGACAGTGAGCCCTTTCAGGAATTGCACAGGAGGAGATGCAGGGCTGTGGCTGGTGTTGAGCAGTCATGCAGCCTCCCTGCTTAAGAGCTGTCCTTTTTTTGTCAGTACACTCCAAAATTAGATGGTATAAAATTCAGCGCTGTGCTACACTTCTCTAGTGCTGCATGGGGAGAGTCATGTGGATCCTAAGTGGCAGTGTCAACTATCCACTGCAGAGTGACACCATTCTTTTATTTTTCTTTTGGTGTGGAGACTTTTTTTTTTAATTGCAATTGAAAATTTTCTGCACTGTATTCCTGAACTCTGTAAGCCACTCCAGCCAGGTCATCTTGGCAGGGGACTTTGGATGAAAGTGGTGTGGAAGTGTTGCTGGATGTCTTTGAGCTGGGTGAGTGCTGCTGAGGTGTTCAGCAGTCTCTTACTGGGAGCAGTGAGAGGTGCAGAGCATGCAGCTGAATTATTCAGGATATCTCCTTGGATGAACTCCACAGCACTCTTTCTTGAAGGTCCTGCTTTCATCCCTGCCTTTCAGGGGGAGCTGCAACATAAGGTCCCTCTGAAATATTTTATAATTAAAGCCTTTAACAAGCTTCTTGTTTCATACTCAGTAACAAGCAAAATCTCTCTCTCCCAAGACTAGGAACAGCATGTTTTGATGGAAAGAATTAGTGACAAGTTCCTGTGAATTATTTCTGGGGATGTAATTCCCTAAATTGCTAATAAGCAATTGTCACTTTTCAAAAAATCAAGCTTTTTTTCCCCCCCTGCTTTCTGTCTTCTGGCTCGACTTGCTGAGAGAGAATAAACTTTTCCTTCCTTCTCACAGCACCAGGAGAGCATTTCCTTTTGCTGACAGCCCTTTCCTCTAATTCCCACTGATCTGGCACTGGGGGCACAAACACTGATTAGGCTTTTGATTCAGCTCTCTGAAGTTCTGGTGCTCCTGCAGGGCTCCACCACACCAGGATCAAGGTTTCAGCTGTGCCCAGCAGCCTGTGCTGGTGCTGTGACCTCCCTGGGCACATTCCCACCACAGAAGCAAGGAAAAATGCAAGGGGCTGGCAGTCCCAGGTGCTGGAGGAGGGAGCAAACACCCCTCCCTCCATTTCCAGCTGCTTTTTGATTTCAAAAGAACTGCTCCTTTCATTTCCTTGGCACTGAACCTTCCCCAGCCATGATAGTGATAACTATTTATGGAAAAGCTGTGGGCCAAGGATACTGAAGGAGTTGCTTCAGCAAGTGAGAGCATAAAGATGCCTCTGTTCAGGGTCCCTCTGGTCAGTCAGGGGTGCAGGACATAAATCCTGAGCGGCTCCAGGCTGCAGAGATGTGCCCACAGCCTTCCCAGTAAATATAGAAACCTGCTATAAATTCCACAGCTCTGCAAACGCCTCCTGGCTCCTGATTAGCAGGCCCAGGGTGGGATGGTTTTATTTCCATCCCTGCTCTGTTAATAACTACCCTTCTTCCACAGACATTTTCTTCTTCCAGGGTACCCACACTACCTCTCCCAGTATTCAGGGCACTGATCCTGAAGCCAGGAGGGCAGGGTACCTACCCTCTGGTCTGGGACACAAAGTGGTTTTTCTGTGGGATGAGTTAGAAACCAAGCTCCAGTCATGCTCCTGCTGTTCATAAGTGTTTGCTTCTTTTAGGGCCTAACAATAAAATACAAATTGTTATCTGGAGTCCGCTATGAATGGCTTTACAACTGCCTGAGCTGGAAGAAGTGATTAAAGATTTATGAAATATTGTCTCACAATCATCTTTAATGCTGTTCTTAAAAGTTTCTTTTTATTACAATAGGAAAAAAAGAGTGCTTTTGAAATATTCTATGAAAATCGTGTTTAATCCAGATTATTGTGCAATTGGATTAGGTGGAAATCAGTTGGGGGCTGTGCCTGTTTGCTTTTCCTGTCCAAGTTTAGTCATATGAAGAAAATCATTGTAGACAGTTAGTTCATTCTTCACTTTGTGGTAATCCCCAGCTCCTGGCAGTACCACAGCTTCATACTGTGCTTTGGAAAGTTGGAGTTTATCCCTGAATCCCTCTGTTTCACCAGGAAGATGTTTGGCAGTTGTGACACCCACCCAGCTTCCTCTCTGCCCCACTTGCAGCCCCTCCCAAGTGCAAATAAATTCTAACTGGAAGAAGTTGAAAGTTCTGGGGGTACTTTTCAGGAGTGGTTTTCTCTGGGAGACTGGGGATTTCCCAAAATTTCCCAAATTTGTGGATTTTTCCTTGGAAAAGGCTATCCAGGCTCATCCTGTTTAGGGGGTGGCAGGGTTAAATCATCAGCTCATGAGGTAAATCTTGGAGTGGGCATGAGGAAAGGTTTGAGAGCAGCTGGAAACACCATTGCTGGGAAAAATCATTAAAAAGAGGTTCAGCACTAACCCTGCCTTTTCTCTTTCCTCCAGGGAGAGCCAGGCCCTCCTGGTTTGCCAGGCCCACCAGTGAGTATTTCCTGCTTGGCATTGACTTGTCCATCCTTTCAGGAGAACTCAGAACATGAGCTGGCACTTACAGCCTCACTTTCCTCTTCATCTGCAACAGAATTCCCAGGAGTGGGGATGCTCAGCACTGCCCCAGGGGACAAACACGTTCTAAATAGAATAAAAGTTAAATAATGAATGAAATAAGCGAGATAAAGCTTGTGCATCACCTGTGTAATGGCAGGTATGGTACCAAACCACATTATGTGGTTATTTTGGCTCTGCTCTGACTCTGTTTCAGCCCCTCAGCCTGACAGGGATGCTCAAAACTGCCCCAGGTGGCAAAGCCCTTTGCTTTGGCCACTCACTGCCTCCCTACCCCTGCTAAGAACAGCTTGTGAGCTTGTGGGAGTGAGCCAAAGCACTGAAATTTAGGATTTGGATCTGGATTCATAGCAAGACTCACCTCTCTTCATGGGATTCTCCCACATTGCATGGTGTGAGATTAACACATCAACAAATGAGCTTCCATCTTTGCATCCTTGCCACATTTATCTTGTATTTTATTATTATAATAATTGACTGCTTTCCTCGTGTAGGGGCCAAAAGGAGCACCAGGGAAGCCTGGAGCTGCAGGTGAAGCTGGGTTGCCTGGCCTTCCTGGAGTGGATGTGAGTATTTTGTCATCTTCTCTTAGGTCTTTTCAGTCTTTCACACAGGCAGGGGTGTTTTCCTGATGTGTCTCATCAACCTTCTCTGTACCCACAGAGAAGGAATGGGAGTCCTGGACCTACATCTGTGTCTTGGATGTCAGGGGAAGTTGAAGGAGATCAGCTCTAGGCTGAATTAAGGAATGTGAGAACAGTTTTGGGGTGTGTTGCTGACAGGATGGCACTCTCTGATCTTTTGGGTTTTTTTGCAGGGTTTAACAGGGACTGATGGCCCACCTGGCCCAAATGGGCCCCCAGGAGACCGTGTGAGTACCTCATTAGATCCCAATGCCTTTGAATTGTCATTGTCACTGCTGTAAATTGGTGATACTTAAGTGTTGATTCTGATGTGAGCCCTTGCAGAATACTGGGATCCTTGAAATGCAGCCCCAGGTGGTTTTTGGTTCAGCAGAGCATGGAATCCACCTTTCTCTCTCACAGTTTGAACCTGCTTGGGTTGCCTCAGTGGTGGCTGTACTGGGGATATTTCAAGTATCCAAAAAATTTCTTGAGGCAGTCAACAGACTCAACTGTGAAGTTTATCAAAGTGAACTTATTTTGGCATTTATTTGTTGTCTGAGTTGGCAGATCTGTGTTGTTTGTAATTAATGCTACTGTGTATTAACTGTTTGAACTTTTGCCTTTCATTATTTCTGGAACTGTCCATATGCTTGCATTATTAGTTGCCATAGTGTTCCCTAGCCAGCCTAGCAAGAAATAAGAATTTTTTCTGCTTCCTGCATGTTCCAGCTCTGCTGAGGGGCACCACAGGGACAGAGAAACAACTGCCAGAGATGCTCCAGATGTCCTTCAGATCATCCACAGTCATCACCCCCTCTTAGGCCTCCCTGTGACATTAAGGAGCAATCATTAATGAGCCGCTCAGCACAGATTGTGATCCAGCATGGCTATTCTCCTGGCTCCTAGATGGAATATAAGGCTTGTGGCCACAGCTGGCTTGCTGCCCTCTTGGACTCAGGGCTGCAGTGATGGGCTGGGTTTTGTAACCTGTTCAGTATATCCCAATAATCCACTTGTTGTCCCAAGGATTTACTGAAATCTAAAAAATCTGTGAGTTATTTAAGGGGATGAGTGGTACAGCCATGTATTTGTGATATGCTTTTCCTCCTTTCACATGTGACAGACAAAGTTTGTGTGGCCACTGGGAAAGCTGAGTGGCAGAACCCAAATATCCTGGTCCCAAGCCTCTGTCCATCACCACCCCCCTAAGCCTCACTCCTTTTCTGTCCCTTGTGCCCATCTTTCTCCCCAGAGATCCAAAATCCTGGCCACTCTCAGACATTCTGTGCCAAGAGTCCTGCAGTACCTGGTAACAGATGGCTGATTTTTAAAGTGGGACAGCTCAGGATGAGCTGCAGAAGGCTGTGAGCAGTTGCGTGCCCTGCTCTGGGCTGGCTGGCAGTGCTTGCCCATGGCCATGGCAGCACACAGCTCCTGCCTTGCAGGGTAATTGAGCAGATAATTTCTGGCACCAGAATTTCCTCGCTGGCTGCTGGGCAGGAGCCCCAAGCAGAGCTGCCCTGGCTGCACGCTCGGCTTTGCTTTGCTTTCCCTTGTCTTGTAACTCAACCTGGCAGCGTGGGGCAGACCTGGGACCCCTCATCGTTCATGGGAGCTTTTCAAGGTCACTGCTCCATCTGGGAAATTGTTTTAATTGGTCTGATAAAGACCTGGGAAAAGGGAAGACCTCTGAAAGCTTGAGCACTCTAAATGGACAGCATTGTTAGCTCAACTTGCTTTTCTTTCTCCCTGTCTTTTAGAACATATTTCAGTCTTGCAGGACTGAAATGAGCTGTTTACTTTTTGCTGTGGGTTTGAATTTATGCTTTACACTCTGATTTCTTCTAAATAAGCTTAATTTTTTGAACTGGAATGTCTGAGAGCAAAGCTGTTTAGCACAGGGAAGTGAGCTCATGGAGGCCAGTTTTCAGTAATACTTTATTTGCCAAACAATTCCAAAAAGATTTTTATCTTAAATGTCTCCTGCTGCTCTCAGCATCTATTAGCTTTTCTCTTGCTTCTGATTAGAGCAAATCTACTTGTTTTTTCAATTTTAAAACCCCTTTATTTTTAGCTGGGGTTGAGCTGGGTCCTGATCTCCATACTAGATACTGATGTCCTTCATTGGAAAGTTCTCAAAAGCTATTTTGAAGTTTGTTGCTTTCCAATGAAAGCAGGAAAACATAATTATTCACTTCTATTTATGAATGTCATAATAATCAAGTTTTTTCTATGCTCCACAGTTGTCTATTTGCAGAGTAAATTACTACAAAGTGAAAAATTATGGTGATAGAGTTTTCTAATCAAAAGAGAAAGAACATTGTTACCAGGAGAATGAGTTGAGTCAGACAATGTTATTAAAATTGAGATGTAAATTAGAGTTTCTCTTTGCCTTAACGCAGCAGCATCAGCTCATTCAGGGATTTCATGATCTCTTACCTTACCTGGAGTGTTCACTGCTGCTTTCTGCACCTTACACCCCCCAAGGTATCAAAATTAGGGAGTGTAGAGGGCCAGTGTTTGGCATTTTGGGTGCTCTGCTGTCAGAATCAGGGTGCAAGTCAGGAGGTGCCAGGAATTCAATGTTTTCCTTGCAGGAGGAGATCCCAGCTTTCCCTTACAGCCATCAGCTGTTGTAAGGATTTTCAGCCTGAAGATAAAAGTGACTGGAGGCAGAGCAGGAGAAATGAATGGGCTGACATTCACAGCATGGCTGATTTTTATTGGATTACAGTTCTCTGCTCACAAGACCACTCTTAACAAGCCCCTCTGTGTCTTTCTCCTAAAGCTTAACAAGGGAGAACATTTCTAATCTCCTGTGGCCCACAGAACATGAGGAGAGGGCAGAGTCACCCCTGGGGTCACAGTGGGAGCTGTGTGTGCTGGGATGTTCTCCATCCATGGGGCAGACACCATTTAATTCCAGCTCAGGACATCACCCTCGAGATGTTTCTGTGCAGCATTTTGGGAATGTTTGGGGAACACTTGGGCTGGGGAGAGGCTGTGGAAGCTTTGTCTCTGTGCAGGGAGATGTCCTTGCTTTGTCCCTGCACCCTGTCCATGGCAGGGGTGGAACAAGGTGATCTTTAAGATCTCTTCCATCCTGGGATTCTGTTTCAGAATCATCACCCATAATGAATTTTACAGCCTGCTGGTCAGCTGGCAGCTTTGCAATGCAGCAAAGGAAATCTCCCTGTGTTCTTATCTTCAGTCAAGCAGGAACTTCACAGCTTCAAGAGTGACTTAATTCTAGTCTAAGCCATGAGTTCACCAAGCTCCAGTCGAGCCTAAGAGTAGGAATGCAAACCGGGAAAAGGAGATGAGGGATTTGCCAAGGAAGTAAGTGAAGAAGCAGAAGCTGCCAAATCTTTGGCTTTACTTGAAAGGAAAATTGGTGAATTAATGAAATTCACCAGAACAAATCCAAATTTTGTTAATAATTTTAGGAAACTTAGTAATTGGATCTACAATATGAATATATTATGAATGAGAATATTTCAAGTAGATAGAATTCAAGTTATGAACGTTTAGATATTCATGGAGGATATTTAGATATTCATCTGAGGCCAGCTGGGACTTTCAGAGTAATTATCCATAACTTTTTGTCCTTCTATGTGTGAATTCAGTAGTGCCTGTTTCTGCAGGACACTGCTGGAGTTTGCAGGCAGAGATTGGTGTCAAGGACAGCAGCCCTTGGTGACTCCCCAGAGGGGAGCTTCTCTTTTATCCCTGCTAATTTTTACCGTTTTATTCCCACAGGGTGCATTAGGACCTGCTGGGAGTTTCTCTTTTTTCCCTGCTAATTTTTTATCCTGTTTTGTTCCCTAGGGTGCATTAGGACCTGCTGGGAGTTTCTCTTTTTTCCCTGCTAATTTTTTATCCTGTTTTGTTCCCACAGGGTGCATTAGGACCTGCTGGGCCACCTGGACCAGCTGTAAGTACCTCCCAGAGCAGCACGTGCGATCAAAGTGTGCAAAATTATGCCAAAACCATCACCAAGAGAGGATAGGAAGCTTTGTATCCCAAACAAAAGGATCAAAGCCTGAATGAGTGAATATATTTGAAATGTTTAAATATGTAAGTGGGACCTGTTCTGGTAACCAAACCTGGTTTTATTCTCTGAGGTGTTCTAAAAGCAAACCAGCTTGGGGTACAGACTGACATAGCAAATGTTATCACAATTATTAGACATTATCTAATGTCTACTCAAAATTTAAAGGAAAAGAAAAAGGAGAAATAGATAAACTGGAATGTTGTCTTCCTCTCCATGTCTCACTCTTGTGTCACCACATTTCTCTTTTCTTACAGACATCTCATAGGTAACAGATATGGAAAGGGAATACAAATTATTAGAGGCAACAAAAGAATTCATCAAGACTCTGCTCTGATTGCAAATTATAATCATTAGGAGCAAGGGTGTGATAAGGGAACTTAGAAAAAAAATAGTAGCATTTTTTGAGGCTTTCTTCTATTCCTGTATGTTCTTTCTGAGTGATCTTTCACTGTTTCAAATGTTGTTTTCAGGGCAAAGGACTACCAGGACCTCCAGTAAGTAATAATAATATTTTTTCAAAAATTCTAAATTGAGATTCTGATTTTACTGGATACCCTGAGTGTTACAAACCCACTCCAGGCCTGAGGTCCTTCTTCTGTGCCAGGCAGAGCGACGTGGAGTCCTGTAGATCATTGACTTGTGGGGTTTTTATCTTTGCCCCCACCCTGGGGAAGCTGCTCTGCTGTAAATTGAGGGCACAGCAGCCTTGTAAACAGTGGAAGTGCCCAGTGCTGGGGCAGATTTGGTTTGGTGGGTTCCTGGGAGCTGCCCTGTGCCTCAGGGATGCAGCACTGGCAGAACCAGAGGATGCAGTCTCAAGCTGCAGGGGAAATACAGGTTGGATATTAGGGAGAAGTTTTTCACAGAAAGCTGAAGTGCTGGAATGGTCTGCCTGGAGAGGTGATGGAGTCACCATCCCTGGATGTGTTTAAAACACACTGGATGTGTGCTGTGGTTCAGTTGATGTGTTGTGCTGGGTTGGAATTGATGGAGGTCTCTTCCAACCTTACAGAACCATTCTGTGATTCTGTAAATTATATTGGTGGTGAATTCCAGGGAATGTGGAGCAGAAAGCAAGCTGTGTGTTGGGAATCTGCTGGTCTGGTGTAGGATGGAGCTCCCTGGGGGGATTGGGAACATGGGGACAGCCCAAGTGCTGGCTGCCCCTGGCTTTGGGGTGTCCAGGTCACCACAGATGTAAAAGATCTTTTTTCTGTTCCACAGGGGCCTCCAGGACCCAGTGGGCGCCCAGGGGGACATGGATTCCGGGGTCCTTCTGTGAGTCTTTCCTACCATTTCATCCTTATTTACTGAATGTGCCACAACCACAGAAGAATGAGTTTAATTTTTATCTCTTACCGCTCTCTGAAGTGATATTTTGATACCCACCCCTCACATCCCTTTGTATTTACATTGCAAGGGAATTAATATTATTTTTCTCTCCTTTTAGGGACCTTTTGGTCTGCCAGGATTCCCAGGGCCTCCTGGACCACCTGGGCCTCCTGTAAGTTGAGACCTGCAAATAAATGTGAGAAAATTCCTGGGGGGAGTCTGGAATTTTCTTCTTGCTGCACTTTTTATTTGCTGCCACAGCCATGAGCATTCAGCAGGGCTTAAACACCGTGCCCTGAGGAGAGCAGGGACTTTTCCCTGGCTGCTCTAGCATCATTTGATGATCTCCTGTTTGTTATTTGTGCTCTGTGTGAGGAGGGACCCAGTGAACCCCACCTTTATGGCACACACAGTGGTGCTCTCTCAAGGAAGGATTTTGTGCTTGCTTGGATCAGGATGTGTTCTTGTAGGGCCAGCTTGGAGTCAAGTCCCTGTTTTGGGTTTGGTGTGGCCTCTCTGGAGTGTTGGGCAGTGGGATTGGGAGGTGTTTCCCAAAGGCACAGCTGCTCTTCTCCAACTGCTGCCTTCATCACCCAAGGCCCAGAGCCTTCCCAAGCCCAGCTGGGCATCTCCAGGGGATCTTTGCACCCGTGGTGTGCCTGGTTTTGAGGGCTGGGGCAGCTCATAACTGCCCAGGTGCAGGGGCAGCACTTTAGGCTGAGTATGTGCCTTGTGCTGTAAAAGTTGTCCTAGGAATTGTTTTCTCCTGGTGTTTGTCTTGGATTTAAAAGTCACCATTCCCTGATTTGCAGGGTCTTCCAGGTGCCCTTCCTGATGGCGGTGGGGACCTTCAGGTAGGTTTTTTCTTTATGTAGCATGAAAATATGCTTTGGTTTAATCCCTGGTGTGACCTTTGGTGTCAGACCATCTAACATGCGCTGTTCAGACCTGCAGATGTGGGTTTAAACCACCTTACCAGGATCACAAGAGTGGGGTGTGCGTTTTCCTGGACTGAAATGATTTTTCAAGGAGGCAGATGTGCACTGGAACAGATTTCCCAGAGAAGCTGTGGCTGTCCCATCCCTGGCAGTGTCCAAGGCCAGGCTGGACAGGGCTTGGAGCAACCTGGGACAGTGGAAAGTTCCCTCTCCATGGCAGGGGTGGAGTGGGATGAATTTTAAGGTCCCTTCCAACCCAAACCAGTCTTTGATTTCTGCTTCCCAAAGTGCACATTTTGCATGAATTCTTCATGTGCTGAACAACTTCAGCATTGACAGCTTCTCATGGTTCCAGCCCTGCTTTGCAGCAGGAAAGGCAGTGTGTGCAGCATTATTTATTTCCAGGAATGGTGGCCCTGCCTTCCTATGGACTTATCCTTTGCTGAGGCTTCCTTCCTTAGGAGACAGCCTTGATCCCTTTCTTTCAGGGGAACAAAGGAGTGTGAAGTCCAGGAACCATGGAAATGTCATCTGCAGATCTCACAGCTGTTGTTGTGACAGCTTCTTTGGTTTTCTAATTGGCATGCCCCAAAAAAAGCTCCCAGTCAGTTTAGGCTGCCTTATGGCACATCACATGGGAGTTCATAGAAAATGATGCTATTCCTGCATGTTTAATTTAAGTTACCCTGTGGAATATACTAGAAAATTAAATTTTTGCTACAGAGGTGTTGCTTGAAGTTGTAATAAAAGAAAAAAAAAACAACAAAACAAATTAAGAACTATTTGTAAAGTTTCAAGGGAATGGCTTTTCCTCATGAAATTTCTGTGCATGTTCTGATCTGTTCCCAGCCAAGCTTCAGTTCCCACCAGGGGCTCTCCCACTGCAGGTATCAGCTCATAGATATTGGGTTTTTACTGGTGTCCTTCAATTAACTCTGATGCCTGTCCTTGTTTCACTGAAGGAGTTGGCTAAAGGAAGTCAACAGAGGTCAGTTAATGCAGAGGATTAAGTATGGTCCTAATGATTCCTAGAAACTGATCCAGTTTTGCTGGGAAACTTGGGTTCTTCAGCACTTTGGACACTGTCAGCCTTCAGGAAGTCTCACAGTCTGTGTTCAGAGTGGAGCAGGCCATTCATAAATCATTATTTTGTGGGTTACCAGGGCCTCTAGGAGCCCATTCCATAGGCAAATGTTGGTCAATCCATGATGCTGTGAGTTAGTGAATTTAGACAGCCTCCCTGGATGTGCTGTGTGCCTTTTAAACCAAGTTATTTCTGTTCCCTGCAGTGCCCAGCTCTGTGCCCACCAGGTCCCCCAGGCCCCCCAGGAATGCCAGGCTTCAAGGTAAGGAAACATCACCTGGATTTGTCTCCCAAAATAAACACCACTGTGAACCCCTGGCATTAAACTGTATTTGCAGTCTCTATATATAGGCTCCACAGCTCCCAAACCAGCCATGCATTTACATTTATTCCTACAAATGAAATTTAACCCTAGGCATAGATTAAAAAGCCCTGCAAGCCCAGTGGGGCAGAGCTGATGGACAGGAACAAACAGGGGCAGCAGTTCAGAGCTGTCTCAAGAACCAGCTGCTGCCTTTCCAGACTGGAGAAACCTGACCAGATTTAAACTGCAAAACATAACTTACATAATTAATATAATGCAATTTAATTGTTGTTTTTATAGCCAGTGTAGCACCAGGCAGATTTGTGTTTAGTTGTTGGGCTCTGGTACATAAATTCAAGGTTTCAACCCTCAGGATTAAACATCTCCTCTGTCCCCTCTATGGTTCACATGAAGTCTTTGCAGTTATGGACTCCAGCAGTGAGACAAAGTAAAAAGCGACTCAAGTTCTTTTAGCAGGATTTAGAAGTTGGCAGTGAGTGGGAGAACTCCTGGGAAATGCTCTCAATTCCTCCTGAAGTGACCTTTCTCAACTCTGTTTGGTCTCTGCACTGAGTCATAAATATCATTACAAATACAAAATGGTTAGGGCATAACTGCTCAAAATTCATAGCTCATGGAATGGAAAGCCCTGTGAAACTCTCCAATTATGATGCAAATGGTGCACAGGACCTTTGTTGTGGTGAGGAATAACATCTGCCATGGCTTAAATTAGCCTGGGTCTCTCCCACAATAACAGGAAGAGAGCCAAGACACAAACTGAATCAGAGCTTGTATGAAAGCTTTCAATGGGACATGGAATTCTTTGCAAGCTTGATGATGCAGACGTTAAAGATGACTTAAAAAGGGAGGTTAAAAATTCAGAATGGGGTTCTCAGGA
The DNA here is from genome assembly GCA_013186435.1 of Turdus rufiventris. Classification (NCBI taxonomy): domain Eukaryota; kingdom Metazoa; phylum Chordata; class Aves; order Passeriformes; family Turdidae; genus Turdus; species Turdus rufiventris. The sequence goes on along the minus strand of PYHW01010190.1, from coordinate 1,699,472 downwards.
GTGACTCATCCCCATTTTCTGGGGTGATGGGAGCTGATTTCTGGTCCCTGATCTGAATTTGAGAGCTCATCCAGACCAGGAGCTGCGTCCAGTGCAAATCACTGTGGAAAACTAAATCTGGGAATTTCCTGGAACTCCATCAATTCTGCCAATTCTGCAATTCTCCCCCAGGGAGAGATCTCCATTCACAGCACACCTACAGACTGGTTTCCCTGGAAGTCATTTGGGATGTGGGGGTTTAGGTTTCACAGATGTCTCACCAAATTTAATTTTACTCTACTGGGTTGTGAATAATGACTGTTGTTTCTAGGGACACACTGGTCACAAAGGGGAGCCTGGTGAAGTAGGGAAACAAGGAGAAAAGGTAAAATTCAATTTAAAAGTAATGGGGGAGGACTTTTCTCTTTAAAAACACCTTAAAAAAGAAATAAGTGATTTTTTTCAAGGAGACGGGGAGGAATGAGGCTGTTGGCTGAACAGGGAGCAGTTACTTCAGCTGAAGTGCATTGGGTTCCGTTGCTCTTCCTGTAGGAAAATTCATTTTTCCAAGGATCATCATGCTGAGATCAGTTTGAGTTAACTTCTCTCCTGTCCCATGCAGGGATGGCAGCTCAGGAGAAGCCCTGCATTAATCACTTGGATAAATTCCTGAATGCTGTTGCTCATAGAAGAAATTGTCTATAACATAGAAACAAATTCTTAGGAGAAGTCTGGGAGGGAGAGAGGGAGCTCAAGGAGAGTTAAGGTGGGGATGTCCCTGGCTGTGTGTTTGCAGGCTCCTGCTGTCCTTTCTGTGTCTAATTTGATTTTTCTCTCCCAGGGTAACCCTGGCCCTCCAGGCCCTCCAGGAATTCCCGGAGGTGTTGGCCTGCAGGTAACCCCCCCTTCCCATGGCCTTTTCAGTGCAGCCATCAGTCACCCTGGTTATACAAACACTGATTGAGTTTTATCTGATTTGTTTTCTTTCTTAGGGCCCAAGAGGACTGCGAGGCCTCCCTGGTCCCATGGGTCCAGCTGGCGACAGAGTAAGAAAAAACTTCTGATTTTTATTTTTCCTCTCCACCACCAGTTTGTCTTGTGAGAGGTGCCAGTGGCACTTGTCCCTACAGAGTTCCACTGGGAAACTTGTAAAGGTGTGAAGTGTGGTGTGCTCCCTGCAGCCCCTCCATCAAAACAACCTTCCCAAATCAGGAGGATCC
>PYHW01010190.1:1682304-1697543 GCA_013186435.1 Turdus rufiventris | reverse complement strand
ACTTCATGCTGTCTCTCCCTTTGCCTTGCCCCACACCAGAATAAGTTCACCCCATTTCCCTTGCTCTCTGTGCTTCACTGCCCCTCCTTCAGCACCAGCAGCTGTGGGCAAGCCCTGGAGAAGGGAATATCCATTATTTTTGGAGGAAGAATCAGCCCTGTAACAAGCCTGGTCTGTTCCCAGCTGCCCACAGCCCTCAAGGATTTTTGCTCCAAGCAGGAGTAGCTGTGTATTGAGGATGCAATCCCCATCCTTCTGCAGAGCTCCCTTCTGCAGCACCACCCTCCCTAGTGCTGCAATTACAGAAGAAATTCATCCAAACTAAAATAAAACGAGGTGCTTTCTCACCAAACCTTTCATTACACCCAGCAGGATCTAGACAGTAAATATTAAAGCTTTTCTCCCACTCTGCTTCTGCTTAAAGAAATTCACTAAATGAAGGGGAAGATGGTCTGTGCCCCTGCTGCAGGAAGTGTGTCAGGAATTAGAGTGTAACTGAGAAAGTACAGCCGAGCTCTGCTGTGTGCTCACACCTCTGCTGACACCAGCTAGCAGCACAAAAACCTCCCCATGTCACCCTCCAAGCAGCAATCTCTGTCACTGTGTGCTGGAGATGCTTCATGGCTTTTCCTCCTCTGTCACAGGGAGACCAAGGCAGCAAAGGACCTCAGGGATTCCGGGGCCCCAAAGGCGACACTGTAAGTGCAGACAAACACCTTTTGCTCCAGTTTGGGATGTGACACTCCCAGACTGTTCCAGAGGTTTATTATGGCTTGTGCCCCCTTCATTTGCTTGAAAAGGATGGAAGCATCATCTCAAAAATGAGATGTTTAACTCTTACTAAAGGTGCCTGAGCAATGAAGTGTCCAAGTGCTGCTACAGCCTGGAGCACAGGGAGCAGAGCTTGCATCCCCATCCCTTGGAATGATCAGGAATTTTCCCAGGTGTTGTGTCCAGCTCTGGGCTGCTTTCCTGGTGTGTCCCAAAACAATCTCCATACTTACGTGGACAGAGAAGACCCAGCTGAAATGGAATGACATGTCCCTACAGAATCTGAGTATCATCTTTGTTGACTGCTCTTCAGGTTTACACAGGATTTCTTGTTGTTTTCTAGGGTAAACCTGGACCAAAAGGAAACCCAGGGGCTCGTGGACTCATAGGAGAACCTGTAAGTCAATTAAATAGGGTGCAGGTCTTGCTGTTTGTCCTGCTTGCAAGTGAGGAGATAAAACACTCAGAAAAAAAGCTGCTTCTTGCCACCTTTGCTGTCAGGCTTCTGCTCTGTGTAAACCCAGCTGGACTAAGCCATAGTTGTACTGCTGGTAATGAAAACCTCCCAGCTGGATGAGTTACCAAAAGCTTCTTTGATGTGAATGCATTTTGCAAACCACAGAGCCTCCTCCTGACCTAAACGTGTGTCCATGATTGCAGGGGATGCCTGGCAAGGATGGGCAGGATGGAGCTCCTGGACTCGATGGTGAGAAGGTTTGTAAAGTCCTGCCTCAACTGCAGGGAACGTTCCTGGGCCTGTGCTGGGACTGTGCAGAGCTGCTGATGCTCCTCAGGAAGCTTGACTCAAAAGCTTTACCTTCTAAAAAAGTTTTCTAATGTTGTCAGTAGTGAAGGAGAGTGAAATTCTCCTATTAGTTAGTCCCAAGGGAGTTGCCTAAAGAAGGAAGGTGCACAAATGATGTGAGCTCAGCTGTGCCTCTGGATTTAGTGGTTCCTGCTGGCTGACTCCAGGCCTGCAGAGATGCCTTCTCAGAGCTGTTGACAGAGTTGATTTTGATAGCCTGGAGACCAAGCGCTGTCAGGTACTGCTTGCCTGGCTCTTGAGCAGTGCTCCTGCAGGAATATTGAACATGTGCTGCCAGGGGAGGCTGGGAGTGCAGGAGGCAGGGACACACCTGGGCTCCTGTGCTCATCCTCTGGGCACAGCAGCTCTTGGTGCTGTGCATAAGGCAGGGAGAAAGCACAAATGCCTGTTTGGGAATGTGTGCCCTGCCTGTGCCAGGGTCAGGGTCCCTCCTAACCTCTCCCTATCCACAGGGTGACGCAGCTCCCGTGGGTGCTCCTGGAGAGAAGGGGCCCAATGGACTTCCTGTGAGTATGGAGCAGGACTGCCACCTCTGGGGGTGCCAGCAGCTCGTTGTGCCTGCAGACACCTTCCTGGGGACAGGGGAGGGGCATTCTGCCATCCTGTGGGCTGTTTCACAAGGAGCTCTGGTTAAGCCAAGAGGAAATGCATTTTTCCCACCATGCAGACAGGCAAGGAGGGTACCAGACAGGGTGGGAGCAGCACCACACAACAATTCCCTGGCTCTTGGCTTCTCTGACTCTTTAAATCCTAAACTTGAGAGGGATTTTCTCTTTCACAACCCACTGATCTGCATCCCTTATGGAGGGAGGTAAGATCTGGGATATAATATCCTGAGCTCTGTCCCTGCCTTACTCCAGTGCTTATTGGCAAAATGTTTCATCTCTCCAGACTTCCAACTATTTAAAAGCATTTACAGAATATTTTGAACACCCCTGGAGAGAGGTTTCTGCTGTGCAAAATGTTGCTGCTGCTGGTCTATTTGTATATTCCTGCTCTTTGCTCTCATGCCAAGGATTGGTGTTCATGGAGCTGCAAGGGCAGCAAGAGAGACATTGAAGTCAAAATCTTCCCAGTGAAAGCTGCAGAAGTCTAAACCCTCCATTGCTTCAAGCTCCTTGTGAGTCAAATCAGACCAGAACAACAAATTTAATAATTTTACTTCTTCTGACATTGCTTTAATATAATTTTTTTCAGGGTCTGCCTGGAAGAGCAGGTATTAAAGGCTCAAAGGGTGAACCAGTAAGTGAATCTCTCTGATGGTGGGGTCTGGTGGGGAAACTGGGCACAGGAAGGGTTTTTTGGGGATTGGGAGGACTTACCCAAGGTGATGGTTTCTCTGTGTCTGCTGGGGCTGAAGAGCAGGAATTACATAAAATAACTGGGCTGGCACCTGGTTGAGTAAAGACACAGCAGATACACAGGAGAGTCATCAGTGGCTTAGTAAACCTCATCCTTTTGTCAAAGTCCCAGGAGGAGGATTGATCTTTGGGAATCAAAAGGCTGAGCCCCAGCAGGAGCAGAATGCTCTCATCTTGCCTTCTGCAGATTTTCCCTCACCTCAGGAGAAAAACTTCCGTGGAGCTTTAGATTGACATCTACCTGTGAGATTAAAGAAAACCTCAGGCAGACCAAAGCAGTCCAGCACAAAGCTGTGTCTTTTTTTCTCTCTGTCCCTCTCCTTGATGAAATTTTCCCTCTGCACCATTACTGCTGCCAATCCTCAGGGAGGAGAGCTCACTGCAGGAATCTCCTGGTAGGAAGGTGCAGGAGTGAATGTGCTGGGATGTCCTGGCACCCCTGTCCCACCCAGGACATGGGGACACTGCCCTGGGGCTGGCAGCCCTCCCTGAACACTGGTGCCAGGACAGAGTGTGCAGCTCAGCTGTTCTCTGGTGCTGTGAGTTTTACCTGAAATCTGTAAAAGCTTAAAGCTGTGTTTATTTCCTGATCCAGGTTTTAACACCCTCCTCCTTTTGTTGCCTCAGGTAGGACAGGAATGACTCCCTGAAGTGATGCCCTAACTGAGTGTTTGCTTTGTGCTCTGCAGGGCAGCCCTGGAGAGATGGGAGAGGCAGGTCCCTCAGGAGAGCCAGGCATCCCTGTAAGTGTCCCACATCTCTTAGCATGGGCTCTCTGCTGAGATTTAAACCAAACTGGGGAGCTGGAGCTCACGTGCTGCTTCCCTGTATGAATGGGATTGAGCACTCCAGGCATTCACACTGATGTGGAGCTCCCCAGGGAGCCCTGAGCTGGCTGGGCACAAGAACTGTGCAAAAGCCATCAGCTGTGGGCTGGCAGATGGGCCAGAAGGGCAGGAGCTTGGGACTGAACAGCCTGGGATCCAGGAGCATGTCCCAGGGGTGGGAAGGGTGGATTTGTGGCTCCTGAATATCACAGCTGACTTTGGTGTCCCTGCCAGGGTGATGTTGGCATTCCTGGGGAGAGAGGTCTGCCAGGACCCAGAGGAGCAACTGTAAGTACAGGGTTTGTGTGTGGGGGTCCCTCTCTGGCTACAAGAAAAGGGAATTTTCTCCCTCAGTGGTGCCTCTGAGAAATTCCTGCCCCAAGCTGGGTCAGATCCTGTTCTCACTGACAGCTCCGTGCAAATGCCAAGTGATCCCTCCCATTTCATGGGCACAGCAACCTGCAGCTGCCCAGGAGGTTTTGCAGTCTGCCAGGACAGACTGGGCAGAGCAAACCCCTCATTGCACAGCAGTGAGAAGGTTCTGCCCCTGCTCAAGTGAGGCAGAGCTCTGGGAAGCTGCTGCAGTGGATTTTGTCAGCACATGGCACCTGAAATCCTCCCCAGTCCTGCATCCCTTTCCTTGGAGCAGTGGATTCCCTGCAAAACCTGCAGCCACACACACAGCAAAAGTGGGAATAACTGCATGGCTCCCTGCTCAACAGCAAAGATGATGACAAATTATATCAGCAGGAAAAAACCCTGATTTTGATCCCACTACTAAAAATGCTTTGGTACCTTTTTCATCTTGTCACTCCCCATCTAGTGCTGCTGGTAGTGTTGGATCTGATCTTCTAGTGATTTTGTTGGGGCCTTTTTCTTTTCTTTTTTTTTTTTTCCCCCTCTTAATCTCATTTTGAAATCCAGGGCCTACAGCAAGTCTAATATGATTTCTGGTACGTGCCACTTGGAAGAAATTGAACTGCATGATTTATTGTTTGTGAGCAGCTGCTGCCTAAACTTCCAAGGAGAGGGAATTGAGCTTTAGAAATAAACTGTATTAATAATGTTTGCTTTTATGTCTACAATTTTTCATCGAAGTGGCTGGCCTCACAAAAGGTGCCACATTATTACAGCCAAAAAGCAAAAGCAGTTGAGCTAATTGTGCTGGTGCAGAGTTTTGACAGGGGTGCAGTTGCAGCTGAACCCATTGTTATGTCTAACCTGGGCTTCTCATTTCTGATTGGTTTTATTAGAATCATAATTTATTAGTTAAGACTGGGCTGTTCCGAGAGAGGTGCAGGATTTTTCCAGTGTTAAGGCTGTTTGGCTCAAAACAATTTGGGTTTTTTTAGCTCTGAGTACCAGGGGTTTGTCAAAACCTGTCAGGCCTCTCCAGCCCCCACCAGCGCTCAGCAGAGTCATTTTTGATTCAATTTAACTCAACTTTCCTAAAGCTTTGTATTTATAACTTTCAAAGTTCCTTACGGAATCACAGCAGAAAAAAAAGTGGAAACCAGTAACCACAAAAATACCTGAGCAGTTGTTCAGCTCTTTGAGGATGCTGCTGCTTTTTGTCAGTGGCCACTTTGGGGTTTGTTTGTGTCCCTGAATACTCCACCCAGCAGGGATGGCACTGAGAGGAGCCAGAGCTGCAGCCCTGCCTCGTGACAGAAGCTTGCTGAAGGCATCTATTTCAAGAAGACAGTTTACAAAATGAGATTTAAATCTAAATTACTTAGGGTTTTGTGTTTTTTTCATCCAAGATCTTTGTTGGATATGTGATTTTTTTCCTCAAGAGAAAGCAATAGAGACTCCTAATGGTAACGTTCGTGTTCTGTCTGGTGAGCTCTTAAAAGCCTCTGCTCTGCCAGCATAAACTGCTGCCTTTGTGCATTGCTGGAACCAGGCATGTCCGAGCAAATGGATGCAATTGCCATTTTTCATTTCCAAGGGCCTGCAGCACGTTTTTCAGTAGTTCCTTGCAATCAATTAAAAGCATAATATTGGCAAGCAGATCCCTCTAATGGATGTTGTTTATGCTCTACCATGCTGCCACGTTTTGCTGTCCCTGATCTCTGCTACTCATGAGCATGGTATGTTCATAATCACTGATGATCCAAATAAACCTTTCAGTTAATGACAGTGCAATCCCCAAACAGCGCTGTGCAGTGGTTCAGCAGCAGTGCAGGGGGCGCAGAACAGAACTCTGCCAGTTCTGGCCCTACATTTTCTCCTTTGATCCTTCTGACCTGTCTCTTTGCAGGGACCCCTTGGCCTCCAAGGCCCCCCAGGACCCCGTGGTGTCCGAGGTTTCCAGGTCAGTGTGATGGGAGGGGAGATTTGGGGTTTCTCTGCAAATCTCTATTCAGACAGCTGGCTGATGGCAGTGGGGGAAAGGAAGAATTGTCTTTCCATGTGCCAGAACCAGAGGGTCACCTTCATTACCACGGGATGGAGGGCAGATAAGCTGCCTGCAGGAGAAACTGATATTTAGTGTTGGTTTGCAGGGGGGATTGCTGAGTTTTGAGCCTGTTCTCTGGCACAGGGTGCCCAGGGAAGCTGTGGCTGCCCCATCCCAAGTGTCCAAGGCCAGCTGGGATGGCTCTGATGGCTGCTGGGAGGTGTCCCAGCCTGTGCCAGGGGCTGGAACGAGCTGAGTTTGAGTGTTAAGGTCCCTTCCAACCCAAATTTATTTATGGTTTTTTTTGAGTTTGATCTTCATAAAGACATCTCAGTTTCTCCTCGATCTGCTCCACTCTCTACCTGTGTTCTCCTCCTCCCTTTCTGCACTGGGGTCTCCAATATTTCTCCCTCCCTTCTCCAAGGGTGTGGGACTCCCACTGGCACTGGCTGAGGGGAGCATCCCTTGAGGGAACACAGATATTGAAGATTTATTGATTTTAAGAGGTTTTTTAATGAAAGAGCCAGGCCAAAGGTTGGAGCCCCTTAGCATGTCCCTGACCTTGGCTGTGGACCAGGGAGAAGTGGAAGGAGCTGTACCAACCAACACAAGTGGTCCCCAGGTTCTGGAGGAAAAGGGAGAGAGATCATCCAAAAATCACCTTTCTGAGCATTTCTGGAGACCTGCAGGGTGCTGAAGGGTGCAGGTTTCTGGCACTGTGAGCTGCAGCTTGGTTCTGTTGTTTTCCCAACAGGGGCCCAAAGGTGCCAGCGGTGAGCCTGGCCTTCCTGGCCCGACTGGGATCCGTGGAGAGACAGGTGACAGGGTAAGCACAGCACACCTGCGGCCAATTCCTCTTGGGGATGGCAGTTTGGAGGGTGATGGGGTCCCAAAATCTGCTGCAGTGATGTGTGTTGGGTGTCCCTGAGGCTGCCAGGTCACACCTTGGGGAGCAGGACTTGTGCATCCTCTGTTCCCTCTGCTCCTGGCTTCTGTTTCACTTCAGAAACTCCCACGATTTTTGTTTAAAAGTGACTTCCAGGCCATATCCTAGCAGAATAGGGAGTGTTTGGGATTTTCCCTGTTCTTTACACTGATTCCACCAAAGCCTCACTCCCCAGGAGCACAGGAGAGATGATTGATGAATTTTTGTTACTCAGATGCTTGATTAGACTCTCTGGGGTTTTTTTAAATTACAGTTTTATCAGTGACTTTTCTTTCTGAACAGCAAAACACCTGGGCATCCAAACTTACAATAAATGTGACTTTTCATTTAAATGAGTTCATTCTCATTTGCAAGAAGCCATCAGGGCAAAGTGAGCAGCATTTGTTTGGAGCTTGCAGGAGAGCAGGAGCCATGTGTTCGCCAGCTCCCTCCTCCCCAGCTTTAGGGTGAAAGTTTTTTTTTAAAAAAAAACTTTAAGTTGCTTTCTGTGTAAGCAACTGCACCAGCACCACAGGGGTTCCACAAAGGCCCTTCTGTGCTGACTCCAGGCAGGTTTAAAAAAACCTCTTGGAGTGACTGTGAGCTGCAAGTGTGAAACAGGAGAGTTATTGTGGAGCTCTGGGGCTCTTGACTGCATTCAGGGCTTTCTGTGGTGAAAAATGTACATTCAGAGGGAAAGAGGCCCCTGCGTGAAGTGCTCCAAGCAGAGGGAGGGAAAACGTTGTGCTTAAAGCAATAAAAAAATACTCCAGGTTTTATTTCTGGCTCTGAAGTTCAGTGTAGTTACTCTAAGATGTGATTGTTGGTTGCTCAGAATGAGAGGAAACAGCCTCAAGGGGAGGTTTAGAATTGATATCTGGGATTTTTGCCACAGAAAGGGCTGTAAAGCATTGGGACAGGTGGAGTCACCATCCCTGAAGGGTTCAGACAAGGCAGGGATGTGGCCCTTGAGGACAGGGTTAGTGGTGAGCATGCTGGTGGTGCTGGGCTCACCCTAAACCTCAGGCTGTGTTTTTGTATCCTGAACAAACAGCCTGTGCTGCTGGGGACACACAGAGAACCCAGAGAACCGTGCTGGGCTGGCTTTGTGCTGCTCCTGACGTGGATCAAGAGAAGTGCACTCACAGGATCGATGCAATTACCCTGCCCCAGCTGCAGCCAACTCATCAAACTCTCCTGAAATCAATTGAGACTTTTCTGTGAAAAAAGCAAAATCCCCTCATGCCTGAGCTAACTGAGTTCTGACAGGCTTTTTCACAGTCCTCGGACTGACTGTGGTCAGGAATATAAACCAGCATGTCCGTAAATGTGTTTGCTGGCATGAAAAATCCGAGTGGTTCAGTGCATTTGACTGTATGATATAAAAGAGTGTGGAGATAAAATACAACCTTTTACTGGAGTGGGATATGGGAAGGGTTTGGCCTTTGTTGCTGACTGAGGCAGCAAAAGACAAATATTTTTGCTGAGGAATTTTAATATGATGAAATTCCTGAGGATTCTGGATGCCAGCAGCCACCTGGGGCATTGCCTGTCTGGGCTCCCTGCTGGAGCTCTAAATGCTTGGCCAAAACCATGAGTTTTGTTTTACTGATCAGATGAAATGTGTGAAGACACAGGGCTGGCAATCCTGAACTCCTTGTTCCTGCTGCTAGGAATTACCTCTGAATTAGAGTTTTGAATGGAAATCCTCTGGGCTGAGCTTGTCTTTAAAGGGATATTCCTTGCAGGACTTGGTCTTTGGTCACTGAATTATTTTTATTGCCATAAACTTTCATGGAGCCTTGAGACTCTGTGAAGTCAGAGTCACAAAGTTTAGATGAAAATGTTCAGAGAGGAATATATTGCTTTTGCCATCAGCAGACATAAAATGGGTGTTACAAAGTTTTAGCCACTCTTGCATTTCTACACTCCATTGTCTGTTTTTCTGAGTTATTTTTCATTAATAGAAATCCCCCTTCTTTTTAGCTTAGTGCTTGAATTGAGTAAAGTAAAATGTCCTTGTTGTGTGTGTTTGTCCTCCTCAAAGATTGTTCTGCTGAGCCATCTCTACATGTAGTTAATAAAAAAAGATCAGTTTGCAGATGCCAGATTGATGAGTGTGCTGTAGAAATCCTGCTTGAAGGGTAAAATGGCTGAATTTCACATGTAAATTCTGCAGTAGAGAAAAAAAACCGGGGTTCTGCTGAGCTCCTTGTTGGCTTTGCTCTGTGGAGCAGAAAAATCATCAGTAAGGCTGAAAATGTCTCTGTGAATGTCAGATAAAGATGGAAAGATTTTCCAAATTGCCTGGATTATTCCTGAGGTGATAATCAGTTCATCATCTAAATGTAGTTTATTCCTATGGCCATGTTGTTCCATGAATCTTTAAATCAGGAGCACCTAATTCCAAATCCCAGGAAAACTGACAATCTAATAAGGCCTTGAAAAAAAATCTTGGCTTTTTGCCCTTGTGGTATGAAAATATTCTTGTCTGTTTTATACCACGAGTAAATCCAAGCTCCTCCTCTCATCCCAGGCTGAGAAATTGTCCCACAACACAAACCAGGGGTTGTGGAGAGTGTCACAGAGCTAGCAGGGTGCTTAAATCCCTTCTTATTTCTAGGAAGTGTCAATGAGATTTGTACCCTCTTGCTTGGCAGAGACTGATGCTGACTCCTTACTGAGTGTCTGACCACAGCAGGAATTCACAGGGAAGAAACAGTTTGAGCTCATCTGCCTCTTTCTCTTATTTCCAGGGTCCTCTTGGTGCTCCTGGTCCCAAGGGGAGCCAGGTAAGTGATAACTTTGATGCTGTTGTCAGCAGAGGCATTTGAAGCAGATTTCAGAGACAGCCTTTGTCAGCACAAACAGCTTTCCCTTCCACAAATGAAAATATTCTGCAGCAGAAACCAAAACCCTCTTTGGTCCCATTTCCCCTGCATTGACAGGGAAATGTTATCTGTTCGAATGGAGGCTCAGGAAAATGCTGTGGTGCAAACACCAGGCCTTTCCTGGGTGTTTGGGTGCCACAAGGGTCTGTGCAGGAGCTCCTCACATCAAATTCCTCCTGAGTTAAGTTCAGAAGTGCAGCTTTTCCTCAGCTTCTTGTGCCTGATGAGGGATATTTCACCCTGACCTCGAAGCCTGGCACACTAATGAGCTAGTTCAATCTTATATTTTTTACTGCTCAACTTCCATGCTTGGTTTAATCTCAGCAATGAGCTTTTGGGCCAGTTTTCATAAATATATGGCTTTCATTAAAGCATGCCTGTATTCCTGCAGAAAGTGAGGCTTTCCTAGCAAGTCTTGCTGGTTTGGTTTGCCAGTATCAGTGTGGTCCCTGTTTTGTTGTTAAGGGGAAAGTCCAACCTGATCTCTGTCCTGGGATAACTCCCTGTGGAAAGCCATGGAGTCACCATAACCATGTTCATTATCTGCTCTAATAATGGAGCTCTGTGATGAGCCAGCTCTGCCCTGGGCAGGGCAGTGGTTGCAGGGATTTTTGTCATCCCAGCCATGCTCAGATTGCTCAGGCTGGAGCTGAGCAGCCAGGGATGCTCCCTGGATGTCACAGAGCTTTAGCCACTCCTGCATCCCTGTCCCCAGCAGTGGAGAGGGATGTTCCTCACCAAGAGATCACTGCAGTTTTGGGGTGGGATGAAGCTGTTCTGCTCAGGAGGCCATGAACAGGGACACCCAACATTTGCTGTGGCTACAAACCCTGTTTTCTGTGAGACACAGCAGGGGGAACTGAAATTTATGTTCCCTACTTGAGGAATGCCAGTGCCCGCCTGTGGATGTCTTTCATGGCCCATCATGGTTCTCATCCCTGTGAATTCAGCCTTTCATCCAGGTGCCAGCCTGCTGCAAAGGACACCCAGTCCTCGTGCCAGCTGGGGAACAGCTGCAGTGGAGCTCAGCTTTGGCAAGAGAGAACTCCCTCTTGTCCAGCTCAGGGAGATCCTTGCTGTCAGCACCAGGTGCAGTGCTAACTCTGGTCTCTCTCTCAGGGCTTTGCTGGAGCTGATGGCCTCCCAGGTGACAAAGGAGAGCTGGTAGGTGTCCTTAAATTCAGTCCAGTTGACTTCTCAAATAACAGATGGGTCCAGAAAGCCATGGATCACTGTGGTCAGTCAGAATAAATCATCCAAGATCTCTAGCCCTGCTGTAAGAAGGCAGCCCAAGCCTTGCACATGCAGCTTGGGAGACTGGGCTTCAGATTCTCATTTTCTGACTTAATCACTGTTTCTTATTTCCCTTTTCTTTCTGACAGGGTCCCTTTGGACCCCCTGGCCAAAAAGGAGAGGTAAGTGTCAGACATGGGGGCTCATGCCCCAAAGGGTTAAGAGTAAGCACAACCATTGCACCTTTATAACTATAGAATAAATTCTGCTCTGTGTCATTCCCTAGAAGCAGGCTTTTCTCACAATCATGCAATAAAATCTGAGAGAAATGGGGGGTTGTGGCATTCAAACTATTGAAATCTGATAATTTGATAATTTTGCTGTAACAAAGACTCCTCCTATATATGCAGAAACACCCTTAGGATGTAAGAAATGTATCTGATCATCCAGATCCATTCAGGAAACCTGAACAAAGTCTTGTCTAACCCTCAGGAGAAAAGAATGGACCATGACTTCCCTTTTAAATGGTTTTGTTTTTTTTTTATTCTTCCCTGCAGCCAGGAAGAAGAGGAGAACTTGGTCCAAAAGGAGTCCAAGGACCCAACGGGACAGCTGGAGCACCAGGGATCCCAGGACACCCAGGACCCATGGGTCACCAGGGGGAGAGGGGTGTCCCTGGCATCACAGGAAAGCCTGGCCCTCCTGTAAGTACCTGCAGCTTCTGCAGCACACTCAGGGAGCCTCTGGAGTGAATGAATGGATTGTGGGGTTTGGATGTTATCCAAAAAAATAAGCTCCTGCATTTCAGCAGGCAAAAATAAGGCCAAATAAACCTCAGATTAAATATCTGGCCTAACATTAAAAATCATCTCTGCCATTCTTACAGCAGAGTTCTGAGGGGAAGAAGAGGGGAAAGAACCCTGTGCTCTTCATTCCCTGAGCTGCTTCCCAAGCTTCTGGGAATGTTTTGTGTCCTGCAGTTTCTGCCAGAGCTGGTTATTGATAAGGAGGTTTCTACAAGGACAAATTCTTCTGTTAACTGCAGGGCAAAGAGGCCAGTGAACAACATATCAGAGAAGTCTGTGGGGAAATGATAAATGGTGAGTGTTGCTGAGAGAAAACTGACTTTAATTACCAGATGAGTAGATCCTGAACATAAAATGGCTTCTGAGATTTGTTAGTTTTCTCTCTTCATATGAAAAAAATACATTGACCTTTAGTGTAAGGAAATTATTCACGAGGTCACCTTGTGCTAAAATTAGTAATTTTAACTTATTCATCATGGCAATGGTCTAAATGCACTGAAAGCAGCTTTGGCACAAGTGTTGTGAGACCTCCTGCCCTAACCTGTGCCATTCTGAACTTCACCTCTCCTCATTTCCTTGGAGCAGGTCCTCAGGGAATGTCCCTTCTTCAAAGTGACTGTTTTGCATTTGGAGGTTACATTCCCTGTTTGGAGTGAGGTTAAACTCTGAAAGTTTACTTCAGGAAGCTTGTTTTAATTATTTAAGTGTCATTAGTAAGAATACTTGACATCCTTTAAAGTGGTTTTAGAAACAGAAATAATCAACCCTGCAGAGTTATGATTAAAATCTCCACTTGTGGAGATGTTAAAAAACAACCCAAAAGCCACAGGTGAGCTGAAAGGACAGATTCGTGTTTCCTTCTGCCAGGAGCAGTGGCAGGAAGGCAGAGTGCAGATGTTGGAGATGCAGTGTTGCATTGTGTTTTTCAGAGCACATTGCCCAGCTGGCTGCTAACCTGAGGAAGCCCCTGGCTCCTGGGATGACAGGACGACCTGGCCCAGCGGGGCCACCGGGCCCTCCTGGGGCCACCGGGACCGTCGGGCACCCGGGGCCTCGAGGACCCCCTGGGTACAGAGGGCCAACAGGAGAGCTGGGGGATCCTGGACCCAGAGGCAAGTGCAGACTGAAACTGTGAGCTTTCTTTTTGTCTTTGGTTGTTGTTTCAGCAGGAGCTGAGAGTGCTGATATTGATCAGTCATCTCTCAGGACACCTTCCTTGACACGTTCCACAAGAATCTTTATTTCATGCCAAGGGTGGTCAAGCAGGATTCTCTCAGAACAAAGAGCAGACTGTCATATTTATAGGGTCAAGGGGGATTGAAGCCACAGCCAATAAACAGTTTATACAAAGAACAGCATCCAATCTAAGTGAGAAGTTCTAAAGGTGAACTGACCAATTACACAAACTAATTTCTGACCAATTATCTTCCAAGGTGTTAGAGTGTGGCCAAATTCATAAGGAATTTGGCTCAGCCTTGGTATCTAGGAAACCTTATCTATTATAGCAAGTTCCAGGGGCCAGGGGAAGATGGCTTGGGAGGAATTGTATCATCCACATGAAACCATTCAGTTCTCTTTTATGTCCACTGAAATAAATGGTGAACTTGTTGTGAATTCAGATCAGGCCGTGGTGAGTTCTGGGTGCTGCATCCCGAGGGTGCCATGGGAGCAGAGATCCCTGCAACAGCCACAGGATTTGAAGTTTCTCTTGTTCTCTGCCCTTGCTGTGGCTGCAGCTCACTGTGGAAATTGTGTTTGTGATTAAAGGTGACACTGGTGAGAAGGGAGATAAAGGACCTGTTGGCCAAGGGATCGATGGGCCTGATGGTGACCAGGGACTGCAGGGTAAGTGTGGGGAAATCATTAAATCATTTCATGCTCCAGCACTGAGCTGAAGGCTGAGCAGGGACAGCGCTGCCTGGTGATGGCAATAGATTATCATCACTAATTTAAAGGTGTGTCACAGCTCTGAGGCTCTCCACATGAAGAAAAAGGATGGTGCCTGCTTTCTGATGATTCCTTTATTAAAAGAGTCAAGATTAATTGATGCAAATTTATTAATATCGATTAGAAACTTAGAAGAATATTCTTTATTTTCCTCACATTTTAAAGCAACTTTTCTAATTGGAATTACACTTGTACAATGAATAAAATGCATGCACCAAAAGCAGGCTCTCCATTCACAGAATTCCATAAAACAAAAATATTTACAACCACATTTTCCTAAATTCTTCCACAAAATTTAATTTATACTCCATAAAATATATCTTCCATAAAATAATTGCATTAATCCATGTTAAACTGTGAGCTCACACAGCCAAAACATTCCTTGACCAAATTAGGGATAAAAAAATCCAAAGCACATACTCCAGATTCAGGGTAAATTTATTGAAAACACCTTGTACTCAACAGGCCATAACAAGTGTGATGTACAGACACTCAAAGCATATGAAGATCTCTAAAAGCAACACATATATACAGATATTAAAAAAGAAGAGATGGAAATATTACATGTATCTTTCCCCTCTCTCGTTTAGGACCACCTGGTGTGCCTGGAATTACTAAAAATGGCCGTGATGGTGCTCAGGGTGAACCCGGGCTGCCAGGGGATCCTGGGACTCCTGGGACTACTGGGGCTCAGGGAACTCCAGGAATATGTGACACGTCGGCTTGCATGGGAGCTGTTGCAGCATCAACTTCCAAAAAATCATAAACCAACTGTACAAGAAGTGAAGAAGTGACTGAATATTTAAATAAACAGTGCATTGTAAGAAAACAGAATCCTTCTAGTGCTAAAAGGACAGATGCTCCTTCTAGTCTATTAAGTGGAGACTTTGACACAGTTCTATGAAAAAGAAAGCATCAGATGAAAACTTTAATTAAAGATGCTTTATGACTATCTTTTCCTCCCCCCAATTATTTTCCAGAATTTTTACTGCTAAACAACCTCACCTTTCCTTCCTCCCTTTGCTCAAGAGACCTGCAAGAGGAAGCATTGCTCCTTTTGACCATCACCCCCCATGTACTAAAGATCACGACTTTTTGCTAAGAAAGTTTGAGCCTTTTCCATTGAATTCCTTGGTGCTGCTCCCACTGACTTCAGTCCTGCAGGTTCTTAAGGCACTCAGGCACCGAGCTGCCTCTTCCATCAGTGGAAATCAGGCATTTCAATATCCTGCATTTTAACATCTGACCCTT
>PYHW01010190.1:1626251-1673937 GCA_013186435.1 Turdus rufiventris | reverse complement strand
AGTGGAAGTGGCAATGTGATGTATGTCACCGTGAAAAATGTCCTTCTTCAATCACAACATGATGTACCACCATAATTCAAACTTTAATGCAGCTGTATCTTTTTCAGTGAAGAGTTTTATATACACTGCCAGCCTAAGTAGGGCCTAGCAAAAGAACAGTATAATTTATTTTTCAAGAGCCCTTTTAGAATGAAAGAGCACTTCTATAATGAAAAGTTCAATCAAATTGGGACATTTCTTAAATCTGTGGAAAAATTCTGCAAAACCTAAACAAAACCAAAAAATGCTCCACTAAATCAGCTCAACTGAAGTAACAGATTTAGTGGCCTATTTAACCAAATGCTCTTCCTTCCTTTGGTTTACCACTTTTTGAAATAAATGTCTGATGCTTTTGTAAGTTTTGCTGGTTATAAAGGTGCTACTCTTGTATTTTCTTTAATGACAGGTTTGTAAACACGGGATATTTAAAACCTCATGGAAAATAACTAAGTATGACTTGTTTTTTTGCTGTACACTTAACAGGTGGATTCCAGACCCAAAATATGTGTATATAAAAGGAAGATAGTGCACTTTAAGCTTATAACATTCCATTTTCAAATCCTCCATCAGTCACAAGTAATTATTAACACTGTTCTTTTGCAACCTTTTCTTAAACAAGTGATCCTTCCATTGTAAAAGAAATGTGACACCAACATTTTTAGTGTGTGCTGTAGGAACAATTTTGACACCAAAATATCACGTAAATGAGATGTAAAGGTATGGCTCCTCAGGTCTGGATTAAATTCTCCTATAAAATTACAATTCAAGTTACTGGAAAACATAACTTTATAATCTTAAAAAGCAATATGCTCTTCTTAGTCTTTTTCCATTTCTGTACTGTAAATGGAAACTTTAAGATAAAGATGCAAGTAGAAAAAACAAAATTTCAGTACAGGTAACGTGAATTTTTATAAGAAAAACATTATGCACAAAATGCAGCAAGTGAAAGTCCAATGTGTTCTTGCTTTTCATCTATCTGATTTTCATTCACAGTTGTTCAAAAATTGCTTATTTGTCAGTACATCGGGTAAGGCTAGTTTTACAACAATTTTTTAAAAGGCGATAATATATACAGTATTTACAGATGTGCAGTCCTTGCTGTGTTGCAAAAGTGTATTATTTGTGGGAAGTATCAGTCACAGCTCTATGACTGATTGCTGGAAGATGGAGCTTCAGTTTCCACTGGTTTCTGAGTTTCCTTCGGTGTTTCTGGCTTCGTCTCTTTCCCAGTTTCCTTACTCTTACTCCTATCTTTGCGATCTTTCCCTCTTTCCCTGTCACGATCTCGGTCTCTGTCTCGATCCCTTTCCTTTTCCCGGCTTCGATCCCGGTCCCTGTCTCTCTCTCTGTCGCGATCCCTGTCTCTGCTTCTCGATCGCTCCCGATCACGTCTCCTGTAAGAGTCCCTCTCTCTGTTTCTTGTCCTATCTCGGTCTCTGCTTCTTTCCCAGTCCTTACCCCGCTCCGAATCCTTGTCTCTATTTTGGCTCCTATCTCTATTTTTATCCCATTCCTTGTCTCTGTGTCTCTCCCAGTCCCTGTCTCTGCCCCAGTTTCTGCCACGGTCTCTATCCCAAGGTCTGCCGTGTTCTCGATCCCTACGTCTTTCCTCAAAGCCCCTACCTTGGCGATTATCTTGTTGAGGCTCTGGCTGATCCAAACCCTTATCTTTATTTCCTCCATCATATCTCTCTCTCTGTCTCCCTTCAAATGTCTGGCCTCTATAGTCAGGATTTTTGCCTTCTCGGAAGTCAGATGTGGGCCACTGTCCTTCTGACTCAGGTCCAGACATATTGGAAAGAGATGCAGGTGGTCCACCTTCCTCCCACATCTCTTTTCTGTGACTTGGATGGCTTGGAAGATCCAGGAGTGGTCTCGGGGGTGGTTTCATACCTTGTGGTGACTGACCCTGGTAATGAAATCTAGAAGGAGGTTCATCTTCGTCTGGAAACATTGGAGGTGTGCCTCCTCTTGGTCCTCCAAACTGATGTGGTCCTGGACCTCTCTGGTTGGAAAATCTGGGTGGTGGGCTCCCTCTCCGGTCTTCATACGGCTGTGGCAAAAGTCCCCTTGGACCAGGCATATGATTTGGAGCTGGACCTCTCTGCCCTTCAAATTGATTTGGGTGAGGCCCTCTTGGTCCCCCAAAATGACCTGGGGCTGGACCTCTTGGCCCTCCAAACTGAGGCCCTCCTCTCTGTCCTTTAAACTGACCTGGTGGAGGTCGTCTTTGACCTCCAAAAGGAAAAGGTGAAGGTCCTCTATTTCCCATAAACTGAGAGGAATCTGGTCCTTCAAACTGTCCTGGAGGCCCCATCATTTCATCATACTGGGAATCTGAGAAGTCCATTTGTTCCATGTGAGGTTCCCTATGATCTTCAAAATGAGATGGTGACATTCCTCTTGGACCACCATGATAAGGGGCAGGGCCCCTGTTATCACCAAAAATAGGTGGTCCATGCTGTGCAGAAAATAAGGAAGGAATGGGACCCTTTTGACCTCCAAATCTTCCAGACTGAGGTCCTCTTTGCCCATCGTTATTTGGAAAACCATGCTCTTCAGAGAACTGTGGTGCCGGCCCTCTAAAATTAGGTCCATGAGGTCCTCCAGGGGCATTGAGCATCATTGGAGGCCCCCCTTTCTGCCCAGACATAGAAAATGCTCGGTTTTCCTCAAAGTGCTGTGGGGGAGGTCCACCCTCACCCTGAACTGGTACAGATTCAGTTTGTTCTACAAACTGATGAGACTGAGGATTTCTTTGTTCATCATATTGCACTGATGAAAGACCCATCTCTGGTTCAAAGTGTCCAGCTGCCTTTTCCTGCTGAGGAAACATTGTATTTGAAAAGGAATCCCTTCCCATTGCTTCCTTTGACTCATTTGGCCATGACACTTGATGCATATCTTGCAAAGACGGGCTGTCATTTGATGTGGAGAAATTAGGCTGAAAAGATGTACTTGGAGGTGTTGGAAGCAGCACTTTCCGTATAGGTTTGGAAGCAGAAGGATCTCCAGAAGCTGTTTGACTCAAGTTTTCCAAAGTAACTTGAATGGTGTGCTCAAATTTGCTGTTAGATGTCTCTTTCTGGGGCACCATAGATGCCTGTTCACTTGAAACCCAATTATCAGCAGTAAAACCAGGCTGAGTAGTGGAAATTAAAGCATTCTCTTCCTTACCAAGGGAAGTCTGCAAAGCATTTGGAAAACTTGCTGGAGCGACTTCTCTTGTGGATATCTCATTCTGTACTACCTGTGGCTTTACTCGAGAATCAGAACTGTCATTCTCTGTCACCATCCTTCGAGCCTGCCGAGGATCTCTGTTCTGCCTTGGGTCACAGCCCTGGTTTAGAACTTGTGCTTGCTGATTTAAAGATGAAGGTAAATCTACTTTTTGTGCAGCTTGTTGGTCCTGATGGAATAATTCAGGCTTTAATAGGGAAGCTTTTGCTGGTGGAGGTGACATTAAAGCATCAGACACTGAAAAGTGAGCCATTGAAACACCAACAGCTGCTCTTTGTTGTCTGAGAGCTTCTTCTTGTTCCTCTAGCTGCCTTTTCTGCTCTTCTATTTGTTTGTTTAATTCTTCCAACATTTTTTGCTGTTCTACCAATGAGGAGGATGCAGATAAATCAGGCACAAATGAAGCAGACGTTTCTGAAGAACCGCTTTTACTGTCTGTATACATTTTGTTGGGTAAATCATCAACAGCAACTTTTGCTTCTTCCAAGATAGTTTCATCCTCTGGATCATAGGCCTCATCCTCTAGTTCTGCTGTAGTAGATGGCTTTTCCACACTGTAGCGTTTGTCACTTTCACCAGTCTGTATTTCAAAGGCTTTCTCTGGACCATATTCTTCCTCAGGATCATAAGGTCTGTCATCCTCCTCCTCTTCTATGGTTTTGTCCTTGGACATCTGCCCAAACTGCTGCACAATGGGATCCAGCAGAGGAACTGCTGACATCCCGCTGTCTGCCGCAGCTTGACTTTCCTGACTGGAAGACTGAACAGTTCCAGAATCCTTGGCAAGAGGCTCAAAAGTTTTCTTTTTCCCAAAGAGGGTCTGCAGGATGTGCTCAAGAGGCGTGGCAGTTTTTGAGGATGACGAGTGTGTGGCAGTGCTGCTTGCAGGAGCGGCTGTTGAAATCGGTGGGGTCACAGTAGCTGTGGGGCCACTTTTAATGGATGACAGTATTTTTAATACTGAAGGTGTCACTGCTGAGGTGTCTGGAACGGGAAGTGGGGGTGGAGGTGGAGGAGGAGATCCAGGTGGTGTTGTACTCACGGTGGAGTCTCCTGAATAAAGTGTGTATTTCACAGTTTTCTTCTCTTGTGAAGCTGGAGGCCCTTTAGAGAACAGCGATGGTTCAGCTTCCTCGTGTGTTTGAATTCTGCTTCGCTTCTCCTCCATTTTTTCTGTCTCAGTGGCAGGACGTTTCCCTTTCTGACAGATAACCAACCCAAGGATTAAATTTGGCCGAGATGACTCAAGACCTGAAAGAGAACACAAAGATTGTGTATGTAAAACTCTGATTTTAATGATGTTTTCAGTAAAAACTATAATTTTACGAAGTGGCATGTACAAAAGTCATAAAGATAACAGTTTTCTAAATTCCACCAGACCTATTAGCAATTTTCATTAGTCCTTAAGCATATGCATTTGTATTTCTTACTTTTAATATATATTTATACATAAGTTTAAAAGTTTAAATTCCTTCCTCAATATTTTTAATAAAGGATTGCAGCACCAGACATAATTGTTAAAGTGTTCTGCAAAAGTTCAAACCAAGCAAGTTGTTATTTTTGTATCTTTGTTTCTATTGTTCAACTACCCCCACCTCTCCTCCTGAAAAATCAAATATTTACATTTAGTTTGCAAATATACACAGAGATACTGAATAGTGAGAAAACCTGGGCTAAACATTGCTATGTGTCATATAATCTGCTAAAAGTCCACATTTACACCAATCTATAAATACTCTGTCTTTCTCCAAGTTAAACAAAAATCAATAATGGCAAAAAAGTTCACATCAAACAGCGTTTGGAAACAGTGTTAAAGCTGGTAATTACTCCCAGCTTGTTGTGTTTTTTTCCAGCCAGACATTGTTTTACGGAGTGAGAGAAGCAGGGAAACTGCCGATGTCCCAGGCAAGCCCAGGAGAGGTGTTTGGTTGGGCCAGCACCTGGTGTGGGGGTGAGATGGCCTTGGAGCTGCCAGACACAGTGAGGGAATCAGGCCTTGATATGTCAGTGAAAAACACGAGGAGCAGAACTGCTCATCTGTGAACAGCTTCACTCTTGAAGGAGAAATATATCCAGAAATGATAAGAAAGTTTCAGATAAAGAGGAAAAATGCAAATGTCTGTAGGCCTGTCTCCTGCTATTGTATTTTTTCCTCCTACACACACAGTTCCACTGATAAACATGCCTAGAATGAAGGGCAGGAACTAAATCCTTTAACATGCAGTGATAGCAAATGTAGAAAATCTTGTAACTTCTGGACTAAATGGCCTTTAACCCCTATGTGCCTTTTCCCCATATGTGCCATTAGTTATGATTTCTATTCAGCAAGGAATCAGTAATATAGAAACATAAAATAATCTATTAAATGAAAGATAACATTGCAAAATAAAAGATAATATTCATTGTGGATAAATGGCAACGTGAGAGCTCTGATCTATGTTGACCCTTCTAGTCAAGTTCTCACAAGTAGGAGATTTTTATATTTATGTTCCTTCTTATTAAACCAACTTCTCACTAAGCAACCATTTTAAATATCTAATTATTAGCACCAAAACCCTTTTGATACCAACACAACACCCAAACCCCACAGCAGTAGATACATTGTATTAGCAAACCACATAACACATACATTAATCTGGTGAAACAACTCAGTTTTACTGGGACTCCTACATTTACCATCTAGAGAGGAAAAGAGAGGAAAACACACCAGCTGTTTTCCTAAATTTATATTAAAGAATAACAACCCCCAGTTGGTGGGTGTTGACCAGTGCAGAGCATCTCACAAACAGGAGCTCACCAGAAACTCCCAGTAGGCATTTGCTGTTCTGCTGTTGTTAAATGTTTTGGTTACCAAATTTCAAGCAAAGACTTGTGATTTATGCAATTAGTCACAATGAATTTCAAACACTGAATAACTGAAATAAACAGGTATCAAAATTCCATCAGGCAGGATAGCTAAGAAACAGCAATTACTGAGAAATCAGGTTTGAATCCCTGGAAGAAACAGAGATCAAGTCACTAATTAAAAAAGGATAAAATTTTAATACACTTTCAAGGCAAAAAAATTCAGCAGCAAATTAATAGCATTAGTTATAAATTACTGTGTTTAAAATTTAGTAATCATAGAATAAATCCATTAAAACATTACATTTTGATACTGGAATTTTGCAATAAATATTAGAAATTTTGCCTAAGCTGACTTCTACACTCAGTTCAGAGAGATCAAATACCACAATTCCTTCAATGAAGACACATGGCCAGAGCAGCTCTCAAGGGCCACAGCCACGTTCTATCTCAATATCCATAAACAGATTAAGTGCCTAATTTTAGGAGCAACAGAATGTTGACTGCAGTCTGCCACTACTGCTCAATGACTGCCTTTCACAAACACACATTTTAGAAGTGCTGGCAGAGTTAGTAGTTTTCAGTGCTAAATAATTTATAACAGTTATTATCCTATTATGCATTTGAAATCCCCAGTCTGGTTTTATTGAGTTACTTCCTGTAACTAAAGCCATTAGAACAGGATATACTAAATACTAGTATTGAATTATATTTGTTTTCCTTAGCCTTAAATACATTTTTTCATTAGATCAAATTTACCATATTTATGTGTATATTGGCCCCGTGTTACCCTGCCAGCAGCAGATGGTAAAAGCTGACCTGCACTGTTCAAGACACAACTTCTGCCTGTCCCTGACAGACCCATGGGATTAGACTAATCCACCTGTGGTGAATTTTCAACTGCAGAGACCAACACAAGATTTTATCTCTATCTTATCAATGCCATTTAAATATTTGTCCCAGTTAATCATGAGAGCAATTGACAATTGTCATCAGATTTGTGCCCCCTGAATCCAGGGCTCCAGCTCGCTGGCAGCACTGACACTGCTCCACGTTCAGGCTCCAGAGTGGCACAGTCAGAAATGCCACATTCCTGCTGCTGCTTTTCCTGAAACCTGCTCAGCTGAACACAAACTCCATTCACAGTTCAGATAAAATTTTGGCACGTTTTTTTAAGAGTATTCCAAACAGCATGAGGAGATTTCATGCCTTATTATTTTATGAAAACTCACAGTCCCTATTAAAAACTATTAGAAGACATATCAGCATTTGTGGAATCTTTGCTGATACATGTTTTATTAAAATTCAGCTATGTAATAGTTGTTACAGTCCCATCACCACTAAATCCCTCAGTAAATCACTTTCTGTAAGTAATTAAGTCTGATTATACTACTTTTTACAACTGGAAGTGGTAAGAGTGTATGTGAAACAGAGAAATGAATTCACATACCGTAAACCAATGCAAAAGGACAGTGCAGAAGAGCCCATGACACAAAAAATCTGGTAATAAATATCTGAGTTAATGAAATATAAATCAGGATAATCCTGCATTTTCCTTGGTTTTTAAGCCGCCCACGTCAAAGTTTTCTGCAGATCTTCTAGGTACTAGCGCAGTCCTCAGTTGTGCTCCAAATCCAATCATCAGAAAACAGGAGAAATTCCTAATCCACGTGTGCCTGATGGAACTGGCTGATAACAGCTGGAATACCTTCTAACTAGGATTTCTGGAGTGGCAGTTTGATTGTCCTCCCTCCTCCCCCCTCAGCTCATATTTATCTAAATATGATAAACCATCTAAAGGCTTTTCCAGGCCTTGCTAGATTCCACTAGCAGGCACACGATTGAATTTAAGGAGACAATGACCACGTTCCACAAAATATTTTTATTGATTGTGAAAGAAAGAAAACATAGCAAATTCCATCAGATGTCATTAAAAAGGTGTGGATTACATGGTGTGGTTTTCATACATATACAAAACAAGAGGAACAGCTTACCTGATTCTTTTCACTCACTTTTAAAACACAACACAACTTAGCACAGCGAGATAAAGGCTGCCACAGGAGTCTCCAGCAAGTGTTAACTGATGGAAGAACTCTTTAGTGAATCTTCTGTGAAACTGTTCCATCTCATGGCCTGCCTGCCCTTGGAGCCTTGCTTCTGCTAATCTTTAACTGACCTGGCCTACAGCTATTTATGTCAATTTGAAAACCTGACTTAAAAAATTTGCCTCCATGAACACCTGCAGATGAGACCTGAACTTGTTCTGAGCAACTCCTTCCAGTTTTGAAATACTTTTGCAACTTGAAACTCAGCAAAACCAGTCTGACACTAAAAATACCTCTTACTAATACGGATGTTTGGCTACATTTGCCAACCTTCAACCCAAGCTAAAGAGTTTCATTTGAAATGAAACCCATAATGGAGAAGTAAAAGAAGTGTAAACCAGAAAGCTGGTATTTCCACAGGAAGGCAAGAGGCAACAATTAGGTAAAGTGAGTTATCAGACCAGCAGACATCCTTGTGCTGCTGCCCAAAAAGGATGGTATTTCTTTACTTCTGCCTGGAAAAGCCAGTCCATGAGTTAAGATTCTTTGCCTACATCCCTGTGCCAAAGTATTCTGTAATTGGTATTTTCACTTCTTGAAAATGGGATTAAATTTTGCCTAGATTTCAAAAATTCACTGAATTACAGACTATGAAGTGCTGAGATTCAACAATTCTAGTTACACAGTAATTCAGACAGCAATAATCCTACCTTTTTATCTATCGCCTAAAAACAATCACCTAGTCTGTGCACTGTTCAAAGACAGATACAAGAGATTTGAAGTGTATGAGAAAAATCTTGTCTGGGGATTGAAAACCTGTCCTAGCCACTGTTGCTCCTGCATGAAAGCTCTGAGAGTGCTTTATTAAGTTTTGTGCTAGACTTGTATCTGAGGGGCAGAGCTCAGCCAGTCTCCCAGAAAGGTGAGCTCCTTGTTGGCTGTTCCATACCTACCGTGTAGTGCCAGCCGTGGCCATGACAATGGAGTTCTGCCTTCATGGCCACCTGCAGCTCTTCAGCTTCCCAACCTGGTATTTGCTACAAAACCTACATCCTTCTTTGGAAACTCAGCATATGCATCAACTTATCCTTAGATGAAGACGACTCCAAATTCTGTACAAGGGTGTTGAATTCATTCTCAGTTCTTCTGTCACCACGTTCAAACGCTATTACAGGTCATTTTATCTAAAGATAGAAGATTCTAATCCTAAGGGATGGCTCCCTTTCTCCCCACAGGACTGATTTTCTGAAGTCAGGGATTTGACTAGAGTTTGATCCTAGTAGAACAGAACATTTCAAACACCTTGTGCCCCACACTGCATATACAGATGAACTCAGCATGGACAGTGACAATGCAGTGGAAGCACCAGAAATGTTTTTACCTTTGTCTTCACTCTGACTTCTGGACTCCTCTGTGGGATGTGCTTCCTGCTTGAATTAAGTGATTGTGAATGCCTCCTAAGGCTCTAGGGTTTGTGAATTTAGGAGTTGCTGATAATAGGGTGGGATTTTTTTGTGGGTTTGTTTGGTTTTTGTTAATATAGTGGCTGTTCCACATCCTTGATTTTATATGTAAATTCATTCTTCTAAGACATATGAGCATCTTGTTGGAAAGACTAAAGTTTGGAAAATTTTATCTTAGCAGAGTTTGATTTCCAGTTTTTCCCTAATTACTTTAAAATTGGTTTTATATAAAAAAATTTAACTAATGATTACATTAAATATCCAACAACTTGTCTCAGATTGCCTTTTGTCTTGTGATTTTCCCTAGCATTGAACCTCCCCTGTTTTGTGCTTACCTGGTCCCTCAAAGGGCAAGAGTTTGGAAGGAATTGGGTCCTTAGAACTCAGGGGGATCAGGTAGAGATCCTTGACATGTCTGTTGTTATTAGCTACAACACCAAAACGCCCACGACTGCTAAAATAGGAGTAGAGAGAGATATAGGCAACTTCTTCTTCTTCTGTTGCAGGATGGAAACGAATCAAACACAATTCCTGGAATAGAAAAGCAAATTGGAAAAATTCAAACTGCAACATACCAGCAAATGAAATGGTAAAGGGCAAATTCCAGAGGAAAAATAAACTGCATGTTTATCACTCCAACTATGCCCTCAGGGCAACACAAATTTAAGAGACTACTGCTGTTCAATTTGCAACATTTAAATAGAATTAGGTTTGTCATTTTCAGAAACACAAATTACTTGTGTTTCTTACATCAAACTGAACAGCTTGAGGCTCAAATGAAAAAGAAATGGAAAATTCTTAGTTTCATGTTTTTCTCTATAATGTCTATAATTTTTTCACCTCTGAAGTGATTTTAATACTAAAATATATTAAATACATTAAAAGTTCCTTTTCTTTAAAATCTGAATTTCAATCTTCAATATTTCAGTTAGAAAATAGTATGAAAATTTAACTACTGTGCAGGAAAGAGACATCAAGATTTACAGCCCAATAAACACATTACTAAAATAAATCACAAATTTCAATGAAGTGGTTTAGGTAGTTTTTCATGTGTGATCCACGTCAGTATTTGCTGTTTACTACTCTATATTATAAAAAGTTGTCATTTTACATTGCTGTCTATTTCTCCTGGGTTTTGTAAAGGATTTTAAGTGAGTACCTTAGAAAGTGAAGATTTGAGTTTGCCAACATAATCCCAGACTGTCTTCGGTGAGATCCTCCCACCAATATGAATTGTGTCAGGTAAATCCTAAACAAGAAGCATTACATGGTAGCGTGAGAAAAACCAAAACCAAAACCCAAAAAAGGCAGTGCAGGTTGCCCCATCCCAGTAGCCCAAGGGATAGTTAAATTTTAGTACTTTTTTGTACGTATGTTTTTAAATTCAGCCAGGCTATTCCTAAATTTGGAGGTTTTTAATTATGGCATGTGACACAAAGGCCAACAAATGGAATAGATACACACCCCCAAACAAGGAGAGCAGCAACATATCAGATACTTCTGTATGCCCATTACTGGCATTTCTAGAAAAACTATAATATACATATATATCATTTTTTATAGGGAAGCTGCTATCTGAAATACAGCTTTTCTCCACATTTGCACTGACCCCAAATCATTTGAATTCTGGTAAATTTCCTGTCACAAGGACACTGAAACCCACTGCAGCAAAAGCAATACTCAGAAGAACAAGCAACCCTACTAAGTCCTAAACCATCCATTTGTGTTTGAAAATTCCTAAGTCACCCAAAATGCCTTTGAGAGAAAAAAAGAAAAAGAAAAACCTTTCTACTGTCTCATTATTTGAACGTACACCATTTCAGAAAAGTACCATCCAACTGGTTTTACTTGAAAATTAGTAATGATGACACTTTTCATAAACAGCTGAACAAAATTTTCCAACAGATCACATCAGTGACCCATCTAGTTTGAGAAGAGAACAAGGCACACACTTTAAAACGCTGGCTCCTAGACAAGGAAGCTGATATAAAGCCATTATTCCATGTTAGATCCTAACACATGTATAAATACATTGAAAAACATTACTTTCTTCACAGATTGGGGAGGAATATTTTAAAAGCTGAGGTTTTTTTCCTTAAGCTACTTTTCCTATTACTACAAAGATGTCATTTACCACTGCTACAGCTCTAATGTAGCTCTATAAACACACAGTGCCCCCAGCCTTTCTAGCAGCAGGAACTGCAGCACAGACCCATTCCAAACACACACACACACCTCACTAAGATAATCAAAGCACCCGGAGACTGGATACGCTTTAGTGACAAATTTGGCCACGCTTTGCATGTTAATAAATCCTTTCCAAATGGTGTTGAGACGAGAGAGAAAGAGAGAAGTGTCGCTGTCCTGAGGTGAGCGAGGCTCTGAAGCACTGCAAAACAAATCCAAACAGAAAGGTTACACAATGCCAGTGAGGATGGGACCTTTATTTTACATTTTCTTCTCTCCTCCTACTGACCCAATACTTTCTTTCGAATAAGTAACAAAATTTTTACGAGATACTTTGTTAATGTTTTCCATTAACTTGTTAATACTTAAAAAAGCAAAAAGAAAATAAACTTGTAGCTGCAGACAGGCAAAGAGATACCACAAGGTATTACTTTTATAAAATCAATTATATTTCACTGATTAAATAAACAATATCCTTCTAAAAGAGATTCTGAAGTAAAAGAACTTGCTATGAATAAACCTATTTTAACTGCAATAGCAAAAGGATCTACTCAACAGTTTTCTACTATTGTGCATACTCAGAATGTGAAAGAAATCCACTTGCTTTCAAGCTGACCAATTGGTTAATTTTAATTTGTATTTGGATGCAACAGCATTTTAATACAGGATGAAAATCTGGAAATGCCTCTAAGCAATCTCTCCCACACACTGTCTTTCTATATACTAATGTATTTTCAGATTTCTGAGTCTGCATGACACCTTCAAGTTTTTATTTCTCTGCTGGAACACTGTAGCATCTTTGTTGTCAACACACATTGATGCTTTGAAAAATTTACCAAGCTAGGGAAAGCAAATGAGGAGAGATGGCATTTTAAAAATGTGACTCAGGTTCCCTGAACTTTAAACCTCAACAAGCCTTTTGGTTGAAGGAAAGGGAACAGGATATGGGACACATGGGAATCTGCAGAGAGCCACAGGAGGGATGTGGCAGCTGCTGAGGATACGCACTTGATGTTGGGCGACTGATGAACCGCCAGGTATCTGGGATCTGGTGAGGAAGAGGGTTTGGTTAATATTGATTTGGGGACAGTCATAACTGGTTTGGAAGTTTCCTGTTTGGTTTCCCCCGTGGAGGCTTTGTCAGCTGTGGGTGCAGGACGCGGGGCTGGAGTCACGGTGCCAGAGGAGCTGCTCATGGCTGTCCTGGGGTCTCTGCCAGAAACCGTTACGGTTGTGACAACAGGGCCAGCACAGGAGGCAGGGAGAGCAGAGACCTCTTCAGGTACAGCAGAGTCTGTGCTGGTCTCGCTCTGGCTTGTAGGAATGTAAGGTGTTTCTGTGGTTGGCTGGGAAACTGTTTCTGCTGCCGGTTCAACATCAATTTCCATTGCGTCATCAGCGACGGGCTCTTTGTCAGGCTCTGCCACTGGAGCTGCTGCAGGACTTTCATGCTTGGCCTGCACTTCTGGCTTTGATTTCGATTCCACCTTCTTAGCAGAAGCCCCTGTCTTCACCTTCTTAGCTGGTATCTCATCTTCTGATGCTGAAATCTGACCTACAGATTTATATCAAGTGCTTTTGATTAGTATTTAACAGTAGTTTGGAGAAGCAATTTCAAAAAAACCAAATAAACAAAAAACACTCTTAAGTAACAGTGATTTTACTTTGCCCAAGGTCAGCACTCTCAATAAATACCTGTGCAGATTTTACAGTTCAGGTCAAAGAGATGGGCTCGATGCTGACTTGTTGTATCCTTCAACATGCTGCTAAAAACATCGAGTGCAGGAGCACTGTTCGTATTGGGTGCAGTTCGAGTTGACTCCTGCTGTTCCTAAAAGTGAATAAATACAAAAAATATTACAGCTGATCATTAACTTCAGCAAGAAAAAAATACTTTAGAAACTGTTAATTCAGTTCTTTAAAGGAATACATAGAAGTCCTTGCTTAAAGCATATTGTGTTAGACGGAGTTACCACATAACACGTGTCCTCATTTCAAGCCACAGTGTTTTTAAGTAGAGTTCATGCTTAGAAAGAAAAGATTTTTCTGTAAATTGACATCAAGGGCTGAAAAACATACAGGATTTTTGAAGTGCCTGTAAAATACACCTATCACAGGCTATTGCAGCCCTTCACACTTGAGGCATGCTCATAGCACACCCAGTGGGCAATGATATCCCCACAGTTCAGTGAAACAATCTGCACTTCTGATGACAAATTTGAAGCTTTAACTGCCATTTCTCCCCCTCCACACCCTCATGATGAAGGAACAGCCCCAGTACTCACATCAGAGTCAGACACTGGTGGGGAATCCTCCATATTGACAGCAGGCACATGTTCCCGTTTTACAGCTGTTTTCTTAATTTCGTGAGGTTTGCTTCTCGGTTCCACCTGAAAGAATCCAACAGTGTTAGTAAAAGTTCCATGTATTTATTTTACTCTGTACTTGCTATCATTTGGTGTGTTGTAGGGAAAAAGTGTACTGAAACTGAGTCCTATTAGTATTTTGTCAGGAAAAAAATGGTGCATTAACATAATTGGCGGTAAAGGTTGGCAAACTTGCTCTTAATTTGTGTTTAAGTACATAGGGGAAAATTACGTTACTTACTGCTTTAGCTGGTTTCTCTTTCCACACAGACAACTCTTTAGATAAAAGTTCTTCTGGCTTCATTCTCACCAGTTTTGACAGGGAGATTTCCTCACGAAGGACCCGATGGAAAAGTCCCTGAAAACAGAGGAAACTTTTGCTGTGCTGAAGGGAACCTGCTCCGGTAACTGATAACATTAACAGTGCTGGGCAGGCAAAACCTGCTCCAGTTTCTTAATTCTCTGCTAAAAATATCACCTACTTATGAGCAAACTTGGAAAGGTGCAGGAACCAGAAATCAGGGATTAAATAAACCCCAAGTATAGCTATATCACATCAAATCTCAAACTGTATAAATACCAATCACCAACTAAAGTAGGCTTTGAACTCCTACTTAGACAAAAATATTGTTAAAAATGCTTGACTATAGTCTTTTTTTTATAATAACATTTTATCATTTAATTCATGTCTCTATTTTGAAACTCCTAATGTTGAGGGTAGAGTCTGACATACCATTCAAGTCCAAAAGCACATTTCTATACAAGTTTAAGAAAATTCCAAACCTGGTTTTTGGGGTCCTTGAGATTGAACATGATGCTACGGTATTTGCTCTTGTATCTGTTGTCTGTCACTTGGAACAAATTAAACATCTCCTTCTCAATGTTGAGTGCCACTTTCCCTACTTCACTCTCTGTCATGACCAGGTCATCGCTGTCATTGACTCTGTTGCAAACAAGAACAGGAATGTGTGGTTAGGTCAGGGGTGAATGGTCAGGTACAGGCACAAAAAATAAATTTTCCAGAGCTGACCTTGGCTGCTACTCACCCAGGAAGGGCTCAAGACTCTTTTAAATGAAACCTTAAAGCCAAAGCCTATCTCAGGACCTTAAACTCTGGCAAACTTTAATTTCTGCCCACAGATGGCTATGGATGACATGGCTTTGGGAGACCAAGTCAGCCTTTACTCCTGTTCGTGGCACTGCCACCAGGAGTTTCTCTGCCAGGAGTGACACTGGGAACCCAAGCACTTGAGTTTTGGTCCTTGATTCCCCACTGTGACCAGGATTTCCTTTTCAGAGACAATACCAGAGGTCAGTGCTCCATGGCAAGTCTTTATGGTTGGCTTTACCTTTAACAATTATAGTGAAAAAATCTGCATTGTTGTGTGTTATTTTTTCCTGTCCTAAGTGATAGTTGTCTGTTGACAAGAATTTCTTGTTGATTTTCATGTTGGGACAGAAGGGAATCTCTCCTTCAGTGAGCTTTAACCTTCACTATCTGTACTATGTTCTCTACAGCTCTCCATCTTCATCACTGCCATCTCTAGACTCTAAAACTCAGAGCACCTACATTACAAAAGCTTCTATGCTGTGATTTAATCCTTCAACTGTAATTGTCTCAATATAAATGGAATGGCAAGGTTTCTTTTTATAAAGGCTTTCTCACATGCACATTTATTTTCTACCAGGAGTTTTTATTTCAAATATAAACCTGAGATACTGATGGCATTTGTAGTAAGTTGTTGCATAAATTCAATCCCTCAAAATTCCTTATCAAGACAAACAAGACTCTGCACGCTACTTCTAGGTGCAGCTTCCTATATAAAAGTGTTTTGAATTCCCACCTCTTCCACAAAATTTCTTTCAGGGATCGTCGAATATTCTGTCGAATCTGAGAGTTGGGTTGTGACTGGGCAGGATTGGCTGAAGTTTTTGCTTGACTACTTCCAGCTGCAGCTGACATGGAAGACAGTGGAGGCTTTTTGAGTCCTCCACTCAAACTGGAAGACGGAGCTGCTTTCTTGGCAACTGATGAGCCATGAGAGAGAGGAGAAGGTTTGGAAGGAACACTCCCTGATGAAGGCCAAGGTTTCTTGGGAATGACACCTTTGAAACTTCCAGCAGGTTTCAGTGGTGGTTTAGTTACTGATGTGTTGGAGTAGGATGGGGACTTCTTTGAAGGTAGATTTTTGGTGAGAGAAGAGGACTGCTTGTCCATTATAGATACCACAGCCTTCTTTGGTGCTGACGTGGACTCTGCTCGATCTTCGGTCCTTTTCTCTTCCCTTTGAGCTGTCACAGCAAAGAGGAAAATACAATATAAAAGTTTAACTTTATAACTTCATATTCATGAAGTCGAAATAGCAATCTATAAAAAAAGTCTGTGAAATACCATCTCCAGTGAATAACTACCAGGCAAGTATTTATACTCACTTGTCTTGTTAAAAGTGATTTTTAAAATAATGCTTGTTTGTTTGTTGAAAATTTTGTGCATAAGAAAAATGGTGGGGAGGGGACAGGCACCACCTTCAAAGATTCGTGAGTGGGATTTCATGGTTAAGCTTCAAAATCAACCCAAATTTTTATACATATTAAAAAAAAAAATGCAATACAATCCACATGCTACATTTAAACAGATGTCTCACAGCACTTTACAAAAGCAGTTAATTACAGAGGTTGACCAGACAACAAAGTCCATGAATTTGAAATTGTACTAATATTACCTTAACTTGAATATTACTGAATAAACCTATTCAGTTCCTAGCTAAAGTCAGGATTTAAAGAATATTTAACATTAACACTGCTGCTCAGGCTGTAGCCATCTAATCCTCACCATTCTCAATTTCATTCATAATATTCAGCTTTCCATTTAAAATTCTAATGTTACAATAATTGATACGTCATATACAAGAAAATTTACCAAGTCTAAGTAATAGCTCCAGAATTTGCATCTGTAAAAGACGTACTTGCACAGGATTTTAAAAGCAAATAGGTTTTTAAATTGCATTTCATCTGTACCACCTTCTGGCACTGACAGGAACAATTTAACCCAGTAAAAAAAGCCAAACCCCAAAACTCACACATCCATCTCCAAGAACATCATTTCCAAGGTATCAAAGTTACAGTGGGCAAACACCAGCACGTGGCTCCTGAGAGCTCAAATGAGGATGGGTTCTCAGGGAGCTACCAAAAACCAACTAAAATAGAGATGTTTCAAACTTTGTTGTAGGTTTGTAAATGTATCAGTCCACAGGCCTTAGGTGCAACATGCAGCACGCATCCTGGGCAGCATCCAGGAATTCCAGTGATTCCACCAAGGACCAAATGGTCCCTCTTCACCTTCCAGGTACGATCTGATGAGAGCAGAAATCACTGGAAAAGGTCTAAACTGTCCTGAGATGGATTTAATAGGGACCATGCCCTCCTGGGGGCACCTGGTTCAAAACACTCCACACATCAGCATAAACTCCCTATCTAATCATCCCTCCAACTGCAGAAGGTTTGGAATTCTTAAGGGACAAATTACATCCCCTTATTTAGTGAAGAAATGGCCTTGCAAGTTCCTGCGTGCCTAGTGGAGATCAGCACTTCCCTGGAGAGCAGCATGCACTTCCAGCAATGCCCCTCCTCCTCCCCTCCCTGTAACTGGCCCTCAGTGCTGGCAGCTTCCATGGACACGGGTGGGAGGTGAGCCAAGGAACACCACAGGAATTGACCTTTTGTAAGGTGAGCTGCAAGGGTGTGTGCTCAACTTCTGCTGTAACACAAGAAGCCAGAAGATCGAGAGACACTGTATTTTTAATCCCCATTTTCTCCTAGAAGTATTTTACAACTCAGGAATTTTTCTGAGCCAGATTTAACTACTTGAAGTGTAAAACAAAACCCACTGTCAAAGTGCATTAAATCATTTCAAAGGCTGTGATGATTTTGCTGTAAATGAAATTCAATTATTACCCTCATACTACTCCCGGAGTTTTCTTTAGACTGGCCTTGATTCTTGTCTGACTGAGCGAGGGACATTTTCTGTGACCCACAGTGTCTCTCCCCATGTCTCCCCTAACACTACTCCAGTTGTCAAGAGGACTCTGGCAATCCCAGGAGGGAGGAAAGGGATAAGGAACTATTGCTGATATGGCTGATTTGACTAAGCAGGGTCCCCAGAACCTGAGAGGTAACCAGCCAACCTATACTGAGGTCAGTCTAGAAAAGAGATGGCAATTATCCAAAGCATGTGCACTGGTAACACTGCAGGAATTACTCCCATTCTTTCTCCTGGTTTATTTGATCCTCTGTAGAGAATGGTGTCTTTTCAGGCAGGTAGGACAGCAGCACACTCTATAACCTGCCAAGGCATGGCAGGACAGAACAGCTTGGCTTGCAAAGTGGTGACAGCAAAATTCAGTCCTCAGTACCAAGATGTTTAGTTCTTTGTGGTTACAGCACAAGCACAACTGTAAATTTATTCTTAATCCTCTAACCACTATCTATTTAATGATTAGTTCAAAGTAGCCAACAAAAACTACATTGATAGAACTAAAAATAGCAGAACCAAGATATTTTGTGTCCATCAGGTGTGTATATATAAGGACAAACACCAAACACCTTTTTGTTACATGGTTTTGTTACCTTTTTGTTTTGTTACAGCTGTATCATAGTAAGGATACAGACTTGTAAAATAAATTAATAAATAAATAAAAACTACTAGTACAAAGCTAGAGTGACATTCCTGGGGCTGAAGGTCAGCAGTCTGTAAGGCTAAAGGACACATCCTTTAACCTACGACCTCACACCATGACTATTCTAAAGATATGTGATTTTATGCTTCTTTAGCCAACAGAAAACACACAAATAGCTCCCAAGTATCATGTACTCCTGATAGTTTCAAGCTACAATGCTATTTTATACCAATTCCAAGTGTCCCCCAAGCAGGTGATATGGATGGTACAGATTCTCCATGTACTAGCTCAGCCATAAGTGACTCTTTCAGTTCTCCAGAACTACCAAGGTCCTGTTCAAACTGACACTGTCCAATCAGGCATTTGCAGGTTTTAATAAAGAATCCAGAATACTTAGATCCTCTCCACAAACAACCCATGACAGTTGTACATTAAGGTAATCTAAAAAAAACCCCTCTTACCCTGTTTTGATAACAAGAAATGAGAACTTTTGCCCTATAAAGTTTTGGGTTTCAGTGTCATTGTGCTGCCCCCATAATTCAGCTGAAGTAACTCAACTGTGCATTACACGAGTCTTGGATCCAATGCCCAGGAGCACCCAGGAGAGGGTGGGCAAGGAGCAGTGCTGTCCCCTGGGGTGGCCGCTCACTCTATTGATCTATCCACAACATGAACACACCCCAAAGCTGACTGCACTCCCTGAAGGTATGGAGCATGGCAGGTGTATGTTTGGAAGCACTAACAGCAATACAAAAGTTTTTGTGAGAGCAGTATGCCAACACATACGGAGTTTTACTTCTGAACAGGTGCCAGAGCTGCTCAGCAAACGGATGAGACAGATCATGGACCAGGTATTCCCTCAGCCCATGATTTCCAAGTGCCTGGCCGTGCAGACTATGGACAGCATGAGAAGGTACAGCCAATGCTACTGCACACACTGGTGAGTGTTTTATACCACAGTGGGTTTGGGCCTTTCCATCAGTAGCTCAAGTGGACCTACAATGAATGCCCTAAATCAAATTTAAAATAAAAGAATGAAACATGCACTGAACATCAGCCTAACCGATTTAAGAGATTAATGTGGAGTTTCACCAGCAGTTCAGAATAAGGCATGTGGTGATTCTTCTATCCAGCACTTTTAACACCAGGGTGAACCTCCCTGACTTGACGTCAGAAACACAATTTAAAGTAACAGTAATTATTCCAAATTGCTCTATTTTGTCCCATGGGCCACTTGTTAGGACAGGAACAGGATCCTCCTTACTGGAGGGAGGTGTGGGCTAAAGAGACCAAGGTGCAGCCGTAACTATTGAGCCAACCTTTCCCAGGGTGAAACCCAACAAATCCTCTGGCACAAAACGTTCATTCCTCCCAGGCTTAACAAACAGCATTACTTGGTGTGCTCATTACAGACAGAACTAGAACCTCTCCCACCACCTGTCGACAGAAACAGAATCCCTCCCTTGAGGAAATTCCCCGTGCAGTGACACTTGACATTACAGCACACAGCCATGAACGAGGCTTCTGCATGCAGAGCAGGACAGCACTGCCACAGCAGCTGCTGGACAGATGAGCCTGACAGTTCCAGGTACTTGTGAACCTCTCAACACGCTGTCTCAGCACTGCCAGGCCATGGTGGAGGCCCAGTTCCAGCAGGATTTCCACACTGTAGCGCTGTTAACTTTGCATGAAGGAGTTGCAGGCTGTACTTGTATCCCAGCTGCTCACTGAAACCTGGAGACTGGGTTTTACACCACCAGCACACACGATACAAAAGAAACTTTGCTTCTTCTCTAACGTTTAAAGAATATTTCCACACAGCATTTAAATCTATTCTGGTTCTTTCCCCTTTCCCTCTCCACCTAATCCTTCTTTGGAGTAATAGCTTTTGAAAGCCACTT
Source organism: Turdus rufiventris (assembly GCA_013186435.1). Classification (NCBI taxonomy): domain Eukaryota; kingdom Metazoa; phylum Chordata; class Aves; order Passeriformes; family Turdidae; genus Turdus; species Turdus rufiventris. Next base: position 1,653,176 of record PYHW01010190.1, on the reverse strand, counting down.
CAAAATCTAATTCCAATTTCTATATAAGTCCTCATTTGTGATGAGACATTTTGCTGAAATTATTACCTACTTCTTTCAACTTTAAAATACCAGGATATTTGTGCTGTTCCTTTTCTTTGGACAGTTTCAAAATTATTCAAATCAAAACTCTTCAAAAGAACTTTAATTTCTGGCTCTAGCTGATGTTAAAATTTCTAAATGATGTAGATAAACCACAGGCTGTTACACCGAAGAGCCCATTTCACAACTCCAGCAAAGCTGGTTTTTTGTGGTTTTTCTAAATTAAAAAAAGCACCACAGCTCCTCTTACAGGACATTAAAGCACTCTTGTGCAACACATCTTACACCTATGCGGAATACTGTAATTTTCTCTAAAGAATTAAGACTTTGGCATAAGGTTGTTCATACACCAGCACCACCGTCTCTGGTGTCTAATAACATCTTAACATTTCCCCTGTGTTCTCATCCATCTACATTAATCCACTTTGTTTCCCCAGGATGAAATTCTTCCAGGTAGTGTGAGAAGAGCTGATGGCTGTGTCGTGTCCAGCTGGCACAGAAGTTTCTGCAGTGGGAGCACAGGCCCAAGGGAGCAGGGTGTCAGGAACCCAGCACTTGAGGGGACACTGCCCAGCACAGAGGCAGCCCAAGCCTGTCTGGATTTTACTGCTCCTTTTCAGATTTCTCTCTCACTACAATAGTTATAGGGAAAAAAACCAAAATTCTATAACCACCTTTCAGTCTTACGCACGGTATATAAACTTCTGTGGCACCAACAGTAGGAAAGCTGGTAACTAATATTTTTAACCATAGATCTGTAAAATTCCACAAAATTAGTAATGCAACCTAAGCAGAGAACAGCCACTTGTGATCCACCTGTTAAAAACTGCATCACTTTTACTACTCTTTAAAGTAGATTTGTGTGCCTTTAGAGGGAAGAAAATCCAGTGCTGCAGCACTGCAGTTGTAATAAACCCATTAATACCTGTTGGAAAGCACACAGGCAGTATAAAGGCTGGGCAGAGCTGAGCAATTCCATCCTGTGACCAGAGCTGATCTCTAGAGGCACCAGCACCAGCTGACAGGGGACAGGTGTGCACAGCCCAGCAGAGCCAGCCACCTATGCAGGAGCGGCCCTGGCAGTGTTTTGGGTGTCACACAGCACTCGGGCAGTGACCCCAGCCTCGAAATCCTGCTCGGTCCCGTGGCTCCTCGGGCTCAGCTGCAGGTGGCTGCGGTGGCTGTCCCTGCGCCGTCGTCCCAGAGCGCTGCAGCTTCTCTGTTCTGGCACACAGGGCAGCACAGGCTTCTGGCCTATGAGGGAAACACCTCACCCCTCTTTGCCAGTAGCTGACAATTTAGCAACTGCATTTCCCCTCTGGATAACTGTTGAAGCAGAGAACAGGCAGGATTTCCCAGCCTCAGAACTGGTGTGGTTCAGCAGCTTCCCACTGCCATTCAGCCCACATCCCAGGAGGAGCTGACACAGCTGTGCCATGAGCCCCTCCTGTGTGACTTGCGACAGGAATAACCTGAACGGAGCAGAACTTAACCAACCCCCCTGCCCCAATGCAGTGGCCACTGCCAAACTTTCATCCATGAGCTCTTCCGAGGTGAAACCTTTTGGAACTGAAAAAACGGAGTAAAACACAGGCTTGCTCAAGCAGGTGCTTCAGCTGTCAGGCCTAAAGCACTCCACAACAGGAAGCTACTTACCGGTTCCGAGGCAGCTGTGCCCAGTCCCTTGCTGGGGCCGCCTGACATCTGTGCCTCGGGCACTGCTCAGCGCCGCTGGGTGCCCCGAAGCCCCCTCTGGTGGGCACCGAGCACCGGTGCCCGCGGCCGTGCAGATGAGGAGCTCTGGGACCGCTGCAGCTCCGAGCCTGTTGCACTGTTCCCTGCTCACACCTGCTTCTGCAGGGGTTCTTGTCACTTCCCTCAAAGATAACTCAGTGCTAGCCAGCTCTAATTCAGACGTGTTCAGCTGCCTTTAAATAGGTTTCAGTGCTCGTTTTCACTGTTACCTGTCCCATCTCCTTCTACTTTCAAGACCAAATCAAACTTTATTGAACACTAGTGTCTGGCATGTGCTGCCTGCCCCACTGCTGCTCTTTGAAAGCCTCCATCACTTCTGATCTGCCCTGCAGTGAAGATGCCGGTGTGCCATGCCCCTAACATTCAGGCACACAACACAGACCTGTCTCCAAAGTTAATTCAGATCAGAGACAAGGGCCTGCCTTTTCTGCAGTGGTTTGTGTTCAAGCCAACCTGCAGCTCTGTGCTGACGCAGATCTGTAGCTTCAACACACGAGCTTTATTTTAATCTACGTAATACTGTAGTGACCTCTAGCTGATCTACATTAGACAACTGCATCTTTACTCCTATGCCCCTCCTGAGGGAGAGAGGCACTACATAAGAAAAAAAAAAAAGGGTTTCTTATTTTCCAGACTGTTCATGGGTTGGCATCATCACTCCTTGCAGGGACAGGCCATCTTCGGGTTCCAACTCAGCACAGATCCGACACAATGAATCAGCAGCGAAGTTGATTTGAAGTGATCACCTCAAAAAAAAATCCCTTTTATTTGGGGGCTAGCAAAGAACTTTTTCACTGGCTGTACAGTCAAGTGAGCAAGTTCAAAGAACTGAAGTAAAATTAGTAAAAGAAAGCAAAACAGCAAGAGGGTGGTGAGAGTTTTTAATCAAACTTTCATCACTTTCAGTGTTGATGATGAGATAAAACCACCCTCATATGCACAGTGCCTCTGGAAGCTGTACCAGGTTTCTGCCCCCCAACCCTTCCCCTGAGCAATGGTTCTCATACTGAATCCATGCACCCCTGATGGCAGGAGTGCTGGCCTGCTGTCTCCAAGTGCCTCGGGTGGGCTGGGTGAGACACATGCCAGGAGCACGTGCCAGGAGCAGGGACCAGCCTTCCTAACTTAAGAGATGGCAAAAATCTTCATGTGGCTGCCAGCCACAGGGATGTGTCACATACCTTGCAGAGCAGAGAAGGGGAGCTCCAGCAGTTCACAGGCAGGTGATGAAAATGCCTCCCCAAGGATCCCACTGCTCCATTTAACTGGCTGGGTCCCAGGGGACGTTGGTGTCAGCACCTCTATGGTCTGCCTCCCTCCACAGGCAAGGCTCAGGTTTTGCGCCAGCCCCAGGCCGGCACAGCCCGTGCCAGGCTCACGATGGAGTTCAGCACTGGAGCTGCCAGGTTACGCTCCTGTACAACCCTTCCAAAGCCAGGTCTCCAAGGTGAATTCCTCAGAAGTTCTGGCAGACTTATCTTGGGGTATGCTGATCATTACTGGTCTGTCAGCAGCCTTTCTGAAAACTCCTCTAGTTCAAACGTTCAAGACAGACCTACATACAGGGCAGCCAGGGGTCCCAGAAAGTGGCCAGTACCAAAATCAGTAATTCTTTTCACTTCCCTGCTACTGCTGGATACTTACTGCCTCTCAGGCTGGGCCTACATTGCAGAATACAGCATTAAGACACCTTGGCTTTCTAGGAGTCAGTTCACATGCCAGCAGTATTTCAGTGGTAACAGTATGGAACCTGGCACAGCCCAGTTTTTCCTGTGGGGAAGAACTGACACCCAAAGGAATCCAGTTTACCTACAATCAGTCCTTGGAGGCAAACATAGCTATGGCTTAAGAAGTTTAAGTAAAATATATTTTAAACCAACAGCAGTATATCCACATCCACTGCACTCAAGAGTCACAATTTCAGCTGGTACAGTCCTGCCTGAAAAGCAGCATTACACTGGCACCAGCCTGTGGGCAGACAAGGCCTTATCTTTGACTCTTCGTATCACTACTTACAGCTCCCTACACCACTATTACTTCCTGAGCCTGTCTTTAGTGACTTCTATATTCCCCCTGCTCTCTGTAGAGTGTTTTCTTTCTTTCCTGTCTTCATGTTGTTATTACATAAAGGAAAAAAAAAGATCAAGACACAAGGAAATGCACACAAATGATGCATGCTACAATCCTGCCATTTTGACACACACAGCAGTTTCTGCTGGCGGGGCATCCCACCATCCCTGTGTTCTATTCTGTCTCCTTATTTTGTCAATGTGCATAGGAACAAACAGTCCAAGATCTTTAAATGCACAGGCACATCCTACTCCCTTTGTGAATTGCTTGAGTGGGGAAAAGTTCAGCTGCAGAAGAGATTAAAAAAACTGAAAAAGGGTAACAAAAGGAAATTTGTATCACCATAGCCAGGGCTCCCACTTCCAGGAGGTGGCAGCGTTGTCTCTTCGGAATTCCCTGCTGGGAAGCAGGAGCAGGACCACAAACACAGATGTTTTCTCTGAAGGAAACACCCTCCTTCCAAACCCCACTCATTGAAGTTTCAGTGCAATACTGATACCAAACACTGTAAGATCATAATTTGCGATAAACTCACTGTATCTGCCTGCAGTTAATGTAAACACAAATTTAGTGATTTCGTGTGACAAGTGACTTTTGCTCTGAAGCTCTCCCAAAGAACAATAATTTAATGCTTCCTTTTGAGCTTTTATCTAATAAAACCTCCTCGCTCTCCTGCATGCTTAGTTACTTTTCTCACCCAAACTGAGTAAATTATTGCTTCATGTATTTAAGTCTAATAAATCAGAGGAACTTCAAAGCTTTGAAGCACTAATGAATACTTAGCATACTTAGGACTGGGTAGTTTAAAAACTGGGATACTGCAAATGCTTCCCCTTTTTCCCTCCTTTGGGTTTCATTTTCTATTTTAAACTACATTTGCTGTTGACTTCTGCTTGACAACGAATAGCAAAAATATAGAAAAAAGTCTCTTACAAGTGGTGCCGTTGTAACATGGATCTCTGAACAACATTCATAAATCTCAACAATCCACATACTTGTATGAATTTGGAAGCCAGGATGACTTCTGAAATGCAATATAAAAGCTGAGCACTGCATATTAAATTAGTACCAATTATCCTAACAAAAGTAAAAGCAACTCTTCTGAAAGGGAACGTGACTCAGACCTTATTTCCTTTTATACTGTGTACTTCAAATGCTGTCTGAAACTTCAGAAGTACTAGTACTTATTTACCAAGTCATTTCCCACTCTAGTTTTTAAATGAAGCCCAAGGATTATTTTCACTGGGCACAGAAAGATGGAAGACAGTGACATTTTTCAGGCACCAGATTCTGGTATACAAAATCACTTCTAAGTACAGCCCTAACTCCTATCCCCAAAAGAGATAGTTAGGAAGTGAAGAAACGGGAACTAAGGGGGTAACAGAAGGAAAAAAATAACATTGTTCTGTGTAACTGCAGAGTGGTAGCACCTAGTATCCCTTTTTTTAATAAATGCAGAACAGGCTGGGAGAAGGGCCCTGGTGGTAGGCTTAGATGCAAATAAACTAAATGCTCCCACCACCCAGTACATCTTTAAAAACCTGATTTTCTTGGTACTACTTGAAACAACTATCTCATGTATTAACAACAAAATCTTGTAACTCACAAGTACAGAGTAAATACATAAAATAAATCTATGTTTGAAATGACAAAATGTCTGATGGAAAGAGTATTAGGGAGTGATTCTGTTGATCAGGTAAAGTTTTCTTAATCCTAGAAGGCCTCCTGCACTAAAGTTGTAAATGAGGATTTGGTGAACATGTCTGGAAGCTCTGGAAGAACACAGGCAGCATTCTGAAACACTGCATTTGGAAGTCCTTTGCCTCTTCTAGACTACAAGTACTTCATAATCAATTTTCAGAAATGCACATTTCTAAACCGGGAGTTGCTTGATTGTAAGATTTGCATCTGATCAGATTATGTTTGGTCCAATAAACACATTTTCCTTGACAAACTAGCTCAAACTTAGAGACTTCTCACTCTCAGATACCTGAAGTGAGATACCTCTCATGAATTTCCCTACTGCTCCAACTTTCAGGTTTTGAACAGCATATTCAGATTTCTTAAAGAAATAAAGTCTGGTAGAGTAGTTTTGCAGATGGTGCACTGGCAGCTCCTCAGAAGACTACAGCTCAGACCTATCCACTGAAAAGCAGGACATATTTTTTCACAAATACAAACAATTTACCTGGGCATATAGTAATGGCAGAGATCCCACTTATCAGTGCAACTTACCTTAAAAAAAATAAATATGAAGTTCTTCCTGGCATTTGATATGAGAGTTCTTCATCACACAAACTAGGTTGTTCTCTATTTGTTGCTAAAGTATGGTATTTACAATCTTTTGGAATAAATTTCTCTATTTAGCTGCAGGAATCCAGTTTTCTACTGGAAGTGGTTAAATCTGTAAAACCTAGTGTGGTAAATTTTAAGAGCAAGCTTCCTTAAAAAACCCTCAAACTGTCTGTTTCAAAACCTGTATTCCTGTCTCCTAGGAAAAAAAAAAAAAAACCCTATAGGAATAAGGACATTTTAAATGAATTGATTCTGTGGACACCTGTAACTGTCAGAGTCAGAAAACCCTGACATGAAATAAACCCTTATAGTTTCATTTATGTCTTTCCACTATTTTTAGTTACGTTTAAAACACTACTGTTTCTGACAAAACAGCTAAGGTTTTTTTAGAAGATTCTTAAAAGAATGGAAATTAAATTACAATCATTTAACTTGATGTGGGTAAAGACCATTAAAATATACCTGGTATGTTCTATGTTCATCAATAGCAATTTAAGGTAGCCGGAGTTCCCTTAAGGTTTAAAAAGTCTAACTAGAAAAATCTCAAATATTATTTATAAAGTCATCAATTACTTTACATGTAAGTGTTCAATAATTATGTTTCCTTATCAAAATAAAGTATAAATTGGCTGAAGTGTAGCTACAGAAGCTGTGAGAACTGAATTTCTGAAATCATTGCTGGTTCAAAGGGTGAACACAAGCTCACATGGCTTGTAACTGAAATGTCAGATTCCATCTCAAGTTCCAGAACTTCATTATAAAACTACTTAGGTGGAGTCAATCAAAAAAATGTCATGAGCAGAAAGATTTGTTCAGGCTTCAAGGCATTATTTACTTACCTTTAAATGAGTTACAAGGATGCTGCTAAAAACCTGCAAAAATATGCAAGGCAGTACCTCTGCCCAACATCCAGTTGAGATGTGCTCTTGTGTGTGTGGATAATGTGTGGAATATGGACAGAGAAAGGGGAAAAAAAAGAACATGAAGGTAACAGAGTTCTGCCTCCCCCCAACATAAAAGGAAAGGATGGTCCTTAAGTTATTTCATGTAAAGAAGAAAAGCAGCAGGACTATACTTGACAGTTAAAAGCTGTTTGCAGAGGTGTCAAGTATCGTTGGATACCACGTTGAAGATTTCACTCTTGGCACCAGGCACTGAAAATGCAAGACCTGAGAGACAGGTGCCAAATCTAAATTACAAAAATACAGTTGAAATTAGTACAGGCAATTGCTGAATCACAGTGCACACTGCACAACCTTTTTGTAAAACTTAATACAAATGTCTCAATACTTACCTTCCAGATTAGAAACCGACACTGTCTTTATGGGAATGATTTCAAGCTTAACCATGTAGTTTTCATCCAAAAATCAACTGGGTAGATTGACAGGCTCTTAATCATACAACTGTCATATGACAGAAAGAAACTCCTAAAAGTGTCTCTCATTTGTGTATAGCTGAGTGTGAATCTTTGAAGGTGGAGAAAAGTAGCTTGGTGCCATGGTAAGAAAAAACCCCCAAATCCTAAACTCCCTGGTTTTGCAGAGCCAAGAATGGATGGGTATTCAAAGAAAATATGATTATTCAGGAATATCCCTAAGCCATACATACATTTGAACAACAGTGCAGGTGAAATGGCAGCAGTCCTTTCAGGCTTTACAGCATTGTAATTATGATCGCTGGCCCAGGACGGTGTCACAGGTTCTGGTGCTGGCTCTCGAGCAGGAGCTTGGGTGTTCGCCTCAGTCTTGGCCATGATCACAACAGTCTTCTTCACATTCACCTCTCTTTTCTCAGGGAACTGTCTCTTTTGGTTTGGAACTGGCTTGATGCCCACCTGGATAATTAAAAATAGCTTGATTACCAATAATCGTCAAACACATTGCATTTTATAAACAAGCCGAGAGAGTTACACACATGTACGCTGGTTCCTTTTACATCAAATCCCTTGCTTTTATAGTGCACCATTTGAAATTTGATTACTCCAAAACCCAGTAATTTGAAGTTTAGTTTAAGAAAGCAAAATTAATTTGACAAAGTAAAATAGAAGATGCAATTACTTAAAGTAGTACTTTTTGTAAATCGTTGTCATCTAGACAACTCTTGCAAGGAACTATCTCCATCTAGAGGCAATTATTAAGATTCTTTTAAAAGACAGGAAAATATTTTATTGTCCTTACCACAGAAAAAGACAAGAGAATAACAAAAAAAAAACCCACCCAAACAGAAAGCTCCTCTTCAACACAGGACTTGGAAGTTTTGAGTCAAAAAGGAGAGCCCAGAAAGAAGGCACAGTGCTCCAGGGCAAGCGCTCTGGATCATGAACACAAGCTTACCTGCTGCTGAGGTTTTGGTGGGCCAGGCTTTTCAGATTTTGGTTTCATCTTCTCTTTAGGTTTTTGTTTTGCATCTTTGCCAGAACTCAAGATCTTCATGGTGGCTGCAGCGTGTTTGAGGATGCAGTCATTGCTGCAGTACACGGAGTCAGGCTGGGCCACGTTGAAACAGCCGGGGCCGATGCACTTGGAAGCACCAGGAGCTTCAACTACCTTCAAATACAGAGAGAAATTGGGTGAGGTCAGACTTCAAAGAGGAAAGAGCAGGAACAGCCTCTGTAACATGGAGAAATGCTTACACAGCTCATGTGCTGCCTGACCTGTACAACTGCCAGTGTGAGAACTGCTGTTCATGACACAACACAATCCATACAAAGGTAAGAATTTCACTCCTCTAACATTTTTTTCAGGATGTGCTGGATTTTCAAGGGGTTGATTTGCTAGCCCTGAGATAAAGGAGGCTGGTTTCCTAAATTTTCAAATCCCACAAATACACAAATGTTTTGTTGTACTGATCCTCTACATCATGTGAGAAATGTCCTTAATAATGCACAGCTAGGTTCTCATCAAGGTCTCTAAACCATCCCCATCAGCTCCTGTCCTCAGCCATGCACACATGTAAGGGGAAGCACTCAGATATTAAGGTGTACAGATTATTCTTGCTCTAGAGGTTTTACCAATTTTAATTTTGGAAGTCTTCAACTTACATAAAAAAAAACATTCTTATATACAACTTTCACACAGCCTCCTACTCCTTACGCATTTATATGTTTGCCTCTACAATCTGAATTTCCCTCTATTTTAAAAACACTCTCCATTTATATCAAGGTGTTACAGATGAAGCACTTCCTCTTCCAATGTTATGATTCAGAAAATAGCACATTCCTCAAAAACAGAGTGCATTAAGTTGAAGTTTAGAAATACCTGAAGGCCCTTTAGGCTCCAACCTATCACCTCTGGTTGCCTTTGCTTTTAGTCTCCTAAATTACTCCTAAAAATTATACAACACACTCACAATTACTGTAGTTCTAAAACAGCCTCTGACCATTTGCAATTACCAAAAGTAAGTTTTTCAGGACTATTGCCAGTTAAATAAATATTATTTGCATAGTACAACTGACTTCTCGGCAATCAAAAGTTCAGTACATAGCTTTATCTGCAGCAGCCTGATAAAACCTGGATTTGGGAATTTTCCCATCATGTACAAACTTAAGTGAGAAGTAAAGATAAAGAGCACTTGGTGATATTCAGTAGCAGAGCCAACATCAACAGCACTGTACTCTCAAAAACCTTTCTGTGTACAAAGAAGTACAAATGTATTTGAAAATATTTTTGAGAATAGGGTTTTCTACACATTTATCTTTATAAGTAGGAAATATTTATATATTCATCTCAAACTGTTCTGGCTATTCATTACTCTCACTGTGCTGCCCTGGACAGCTCTGAAATCTAAATGGAAATGTCCAAGACACTGACAGTACCTTAGGCAGAACAAAGACAACCATTGTAGAACTTGTTCTTTTTAAATTCACGTACATGAAGCTGAAGAAGCTTCTATGCCTTTCCAACTGGGCATGGAACTTTATATTACAAATCTTAAACTTATTTTGGATTTTGAAATAGTTAAAAATGTATTTTTTTAGATTTAAAAAGGCAGTACAAAGAAATTCTATTTGTTGAATCTAAAGCAGCATCAGGACAAAAATCAGAACTCCAAAGACTAACTGGAAGTATAGCTAGAATTAACTCAAACAGAGAATTAATGTTAAATAGAAATCTTACTACCATTGAAAATGTCCAAAATGTTTGCAATTATTTCAAAAGATAGTATAAAGCAGTGCAGAATTACAATATTTTTATTAAAATAATACATCATTGTTTGATTTCGTAAACATTATTTAGAAAGGGCAGAATAGCCTTACAGAAAACTTTTAAATCCCTCACTTAAAACTGAAGTTTTAATTCCTGCACTGACAGAACTACAGATAAACTTCTGCTAACCAGCAGGGTTAAGTGGGCTGTCCAGTTTTTGTGCAGCTTTAAAATCAAGTCAGATTTATAGCCATCCAAGTCATTGTCTCCATGTAGTCCGTGAAACATGAAAAATAAGAAACAATTAAAATACTTACAGGTTGAAAGATCTTCAGTTTTTTCTTTCCACTTGGATTTGCAGCTTTTTCAATCCTACCCTTGATTCCTTGGTCCTCAACCGATTTTTGTTCAATTGTTCCTATGCTTGTGAATTCTGTGCCATCAGCATTTCCTTGCTCCATTTTAGCTTCCTGCTGGTCTAGTTCTGAAACAGGCTCATCCTGTCCCTGGAGAATGGTGCAGTTTGGACAGATATAGTCCTCACCATTCCTCTCCAACAATCGCCCTCGAGCCTCAGAAATACCCACGCAGTCACCATGAAACCATTCCTCACATCTATCACAACAAATCATAAACCTGGAGAAAAAACAAACCCACCAAGGAACAGTAAAACACACTGTGAGAAATGAAGACAAGTATTCAACTAGTATTTCAAGCAACACAACTTAAAGACCCCAATAAAGCACCAGCGCATGGTTCTGCCTCACTGGTTATTTCTGTATTTGTTTATCCTCTTTGAAGTATTTGTTACAAATTCCCCACCAAAATTCAACAAACCCACTAACTCATTCAGAAAGTAAGCCTTAGCATCTGGCTTAATTTTGCAGCACAGAAAAATTCCAAGTCCTTGCAGTGTGTCTGCAGCTGAGCCTTGGCATACCTGTTGTTATGAGGCTGACGACAAATACAGTACAGGGCATTTGGGTCGTAGATCTCAGACTCGGGTTTGCTTTTGGGCTGCTCTTCGGGCTCCTCATCTGAGGCCCCCTTTGCACCAAGGGCAGGCTTTTCCTCCTTCTGAGCCTCAAGATCTTCAGTGTCCTCCTCAGACACAACCACCTGACTCGCAATCTCAGTGTTGTCTGCAGTCTCAGGCTCCTGCTTGACAGGCAGCTCAGACTCATCCTGTTTTTCAGGTGTGACATCGCCTGCTTTGGAAGGATCTTGCTCTGCATTCCTTTTCCTCAGGTGGTTCCGCACATCCTTCAACACCAGCTGAGGTTTCCGCTCAACACGTTTCTTTCTTAGCCGATTCTGCAGTTCCTTTAGTGTTAACCCATCACTGTCACTATCTGAAGTAGCATCTTCCTCTTCCTCCTCCTCCTCTTCTTCTTCCTCTTCCTCTTTTGTGGGTCTGCTTTTAGGGCTTTTCTGCTCCTTACAACTCCGGGTGCAAATCCTCCGAGTGACAGGTTTTGTATCTGGAGTGCTCTCAACACTGTCTTCAGAAGCAGTTTCAGCATCTGTGGCTGGCCCAGAGGCTGCTTCACTGGAATCCTCCAGGGTAGTGGGAACACTCCTCCTCCCCCTGCGCCTCACCGTGGTCAGGAACTCTTCCACTCTCTCCGTGCGCTTTGGCTGCCGGCCACTCCTCCTGAGGTTTATGCCTTGCTGCTGCTGCTGAGGCTGCTGCTCACTGGAGTCCACATCAATATCTCCTGCACCCTCTCTCTTAGCAATCGTGGTCCTCCGAAAGCCCCAGGTTTTCCTGAATTCTTTACTTGTTGGCTTGACAGACTTTTGTTCCTCCTCATTGCTTTGCTCACCTTTATCATCCAACACTGATGCTAAAAACAAGGGAAGAGTTAATAAAGTGGTGCTGATGAATGATGGGCTTTCTTAAAACCTTTTTTCAACATTTTATTCTCTTTGTGACATCAGCCTCGAAACAGTTAAAATACTTTCTTGCAAATGTAATACAAAGCAGCAGCAATTAAATACATCACTGATCACTGTGACAACACAATCCAGCTGTTCCTGTTACAAACCTTGAGACACTTCAAAGGATTTATGCACATGTAATACATATACATACATGACAGACAAGCACATTTTCAACAGCCAAGGAAGAATTCTTACCAGGAGAACTGTTTTCCATGTTGTCAGTATTAGGTTCAGACTCTAATGGCACTGTGTTTTCAGCTTGCTCCATAGTACAGGCAACACTGTCCCCACTCTGAAATGCTGAAGAGAAAGAAAATGTCCAAAACTCTCCTTCAAAAATATTCACAGCCCAAGTAATTAGTAAATATTCTGATCTCTGTATTAATTGTGAAAAGCACTTGCATTTCAAGCCACAAATGCTCCTTCCAAGTACCATGTTAAACAAGTGGGTTTGGATACTGTACTGACATTTTTTTGAGTAGTCTTAGGATTTCTGGTATTTTGTGGTACTTCTAAAAAAAAAAATAGCCAAACAAAAAACTCCTTCATGGTATGAACCTGCTCCCTGGAGTTTATCTGGGGGAAAACTCTACAGCAGTTCCACTCATTTCTACGTGGAATGAAATGCAAAAAAGGCTGGTCCTTAACATGTTCACTTACAAAAATGTTTTCATCCTATGTGATCTACCAGAATGACCCCCAAAAAACCTGATTCAGCCAAGAACCTCCAACTGTCACAGATTCAGCCACAAAAAAAAAAAAAAAATCTGTTCTGACAACCAGATCTCTCTTTTCTCAAAAGTCTTTCTGAGCTGACTAGAAGACTCTGTTATTTGAGAAGGCAGAAGGAAATGACAGAAATAAATGTAGGATCTATATTTTCATAAATTTGTAATAATCTGGTTTGAGCAATACATTTCCAATGAGCTGCATGCCCTGGAACTGCTCCCAAGGGCACAGCCACTGCCCTGCAGCCACTGCAGGGACACTGCTCCCAGGGAACTGGGACATGCAGCAGTAACTGCACCTCAAAGAACAGGCTCAAGAGAAAAGAGAAAGTTATTGGAAAATAAAGAACACACCCCAACTCTCCCCAGGGATGTTTCTGGATATGGGAATCCCTGGCTGAGGAATTGCAAAGGCAAGCCAAAAAGAAACATGAGCAGAATTCCTAAGTAACAGCACTGAAGAATCAGATGTTTTTAACACCTGTACATAACACAGCTACAATCTTTCAGAGACATCCTTCAGCAAGCTTTCCCCAGTTTTCCAGAGTTTCCTGGGAACAAATGCCTCCTTATTTCATATACTGCATCACTTCCATTACTGTTCTGCCTCAACACAATCCCTCCTCTGCAAATCCTCTGCTTTCAGTGTTACATTTAACACTGCTGGAACAGAAATGTTAAAGGGCAATGCTACGGAAGCATAAAAATCTATGCAGATATCTTGAAAAAATTAACACTTCAGTTGTAACTGTGAATACTATAAATGTCCCTGGAAAAGCAGCAGACGTCAGAACATTAATTTAAATAGTAACTGATTCATTTCAGCATTACAGACAGAATAAAAAGTGAAATTTAAGCCTGCAGCACACAGGTACAGAGCTTAAACTGTCTCAAACCAATAGGAAATTTCTTTAAGTTCCACCATTAAAAAAACACTAACGATAAAATTTTAACTTTGTTTTTTAAACAGCACTAAAATTATATTTGTACCAAAAGGTCACAATATAACTAAGGGAGCAAGTCAAAACAGTTAATGTTTACATCTTGGTTTACTATGGAACATGAAATGCTCAAACAAGCAGAGGCTGCCCAAATTCCAAGATATAAATTTCAGATAAAATATAAATAACTAAGGACGCTCTCCAATGTCCTCTGTACCTGACACAGCATCAGAGGCTCTAATGATTTCTCCTTGAAGAGTTGAGCCAGAGGAGGGCAGCACAGGATCAGAGTCATTCAGCATCCTCCAGCCAGCACATGCTGAATTTTCCTGACTCACAAGTGCCACACAATCTCTGAGTTGTCAGCAGGTCCAAATGCTATCAATCCTCTTTTTCCTGCTGGCTCCTGGAAAAAAATAAAGGGACAAAATAAGGCATCAATGTATTTATTAACTCATCTAACTGTTGTTTAGCTAAATTTGGAATTGTTTTGTTTCTATTACAAAATAAAGCAAATTCCATTATTTGTCTTCTTGACAAGTTTTGCACTTTCAGAAAAACACTGGAACTGGAAAAAAAAAATCAGTATTAAGCAATACCCATCCCCAGTTACCAACACCTGAGTCCTTTGCAAGAAATACAAAAGATGATAGCACTCTAGCTAATTTATTTAGAATCAATTAAGATTTCCAGAACAGCAACAAAGCTGTAATGAAGAATTTAGTCCACGTGCAGTATTCAAAAGCCTTCTGAGAGTGGAATTTACTAAAAGCAGACTGTCAATGAAAATACAGAAATGCTTTTAAACTCTATTAGCATGGCCCAGCTTACAATAGGGCAGATTTACTGATTTATACCAAATTTCAATCCAGGAGACACTGAGACACTGCACCTTTAAGTACTCAAGTTTGATCATCAGCAGGCAATGCCTGCATTAACCCAAAGTAACTTCCCAGACTACAAGAACACTGGAAAAGAATTTGGGAGGTAAAGGAGGACCAGCTGGACAGGATGAACTGGACCAAGACATGAATTAGTGGAGACAAAAGAATGAAACTGAACACAAACCCCGCGTGTCAGCACTCCGCAATTAAAGATGCAGGGGAATTGCCACAACAGGTATAAAATGTAGCTAAAACAATAATCATTCTCTGAAGGGAATAAAGATTTCTTATTAAAACTTCAGGTGAGGAGACATACAAATCCTAAAATAAATTAGATACTCCCTCAAAGACATGCCAATACTCACCCTAACTTGGATTTTTAATTTTTTATTTTTTACAAATCTCTGAAGCCCCAACTCCTAAAGCAAAAACTCTAAGCAATCATCATCTCTAGGTGTTCTCCAATGCCACTGGCCTGAAAAATAAGGATTGGGGAAACGACAATCCCTCCCCAAATGCAGTTTTCATCAGTGGGCCACTTTATTTCATGAACTATAAATGTCAAGATTTGCATGACTGTGGCAGAGTAGAATTAGTAAAAACAATACTAATTGTACTAACTGGAGTGTAGAGCTAGACTCACATCAGTATTTCTTCTTCCCCCTGTGCCTTTTCTATAGGGGATTACGTGCATTCTCTGCATCAGCCAACCACTGCCACTCCAAAAAATGGAGGAAAAATTAAAACAGCAAAAAAGATCAGCCCCTGGTGCTGCATCTCATGGCACTGAGTATCTGCTCTAATGGGTATTTTGCTCCAGTGTCTGAAGCAGGGATTATATCCAGGGAGCCTGTCACTCAGTTTAAAGTGTACTTCTGCAAGAACCTCTCACTCCCTGGTCAGAATCTCCAGCTGATCACACACCATGCAGTTTAAGTGATATGCTTGAAGGGAGAGGCAAGTCAGCTAATCACTTCTGGTTTAACTCTGTATAAACGATGAAACAAAGCCTCTAGCACACACAAAAAGTCCCTCCTGTTCCCTGAAGAAGGAACTGTCTGCAGGGCTGTGTTCAATGCTGCACCAAGGCCTGTGTGCAACCTGCTCTCCAAATCATGTTTGAGTCACCCAGTACCCTCACAACATTCCAAAGGCAGAACCAGCAGCATCTCTCAGGAGACACAGCTGGTTGAACACAAAGTGCATTTTCCAGGGTCACTGCCCACCCAGGGCTCAAGCTCTAATTTAACAGAGAACAGCATTAACATCTGTAATACCTGAAAAAAAAAAAAAGATTCTATGCCAAAATCATTCTTCTTTTTGCTCCAATAGATATCACCTCATTGCTATTACCTGTATTATCTCCACTAGCCACAGGAAAACCATTTTATGGGACTCTAATTTTGAGATAACTCCAAATTTGAGAGAGAAAAATAAACAGTGCACTTAGAACACCAAAGTTACAGATCCCATATGTTTGTTGTAAAATGCCTGGCTGTTTCTTCTTATTTAGTATCTCCCACTTTTTCCTTTCCCATGTGGTTCAAAATATTTTTCATGAGAAAACAGAGGAAGTTTCAAATTTACTTTACATTAACCTGCTCTAGCAGAATTGCATCTTAATACAGGCTAAACTTAATTGCCTAAAAGAAGCTGAAAAATCAAGTATTATCAAAACAAAAGGATGAAGCCGTAACTCACAATTATACTTTGCACTTCCAAGCAAATGTTCTACAAACTGCCTGCAAAAATATTTACTACAACATATGGCAACTTTGGAATCTTCAAATACCTCTTTCTCTTCCAGACTCAGTGGGACTTTTTGTTCATTTTGTTCTGTTTGTTCTCGAGTTCAGTGTTCAGCTGCAGCTGAGACACTGACCGAAATGTCAACAGAAGCAGCAAAATGGCAATCTTGTTTTAAACGAGCTGAACATCCATGATAACTTTACTTATTTCTCCTAACACAATATATTAACATTTCACATTTCTGAAATTGGAAGCTCCAGCTGGAAACTGAAAATTATTGTATTTCCCCTAGCAGCCAATTCCCATCAGTACCATTCTGTCTTTCTATGTCAGGTAACTATATCTAATATACTTCAAATATTAGAAAGGGTATTTAGTTCCTCTACAAAACTGAGGTAAGAATCTATAAATGATGGGATAAAAAGACAAGCTAACATTAACAGACATATATTCAAAAGGCTGTGTTCCTGCTGAGCTTCACAGCTTCTGGGAGAAGCAGTCTCCAGTGGGAAAATATCTAAGGCTTTTAGATCAACTATAAATGAATTTAGAAATACAAATCAGGAGTTGCTGCAGTAGCAGGAGCACTCCAGTGAAACAGAGCAGTCATTTAACTGGCAGAGAAGCACAAAGCTGATGCACAGTATCTCAAGAAAGAAGGTCCAGTCAAGGAAATTTTTATTTAGTTTTTTCCTCTCCCCTCAGTTTTAAGGTATAATGTTTCATATTTTCCAAAACAAGTTAGGCACTTGATTCCATTCTGGGCTTAAATTCCAGAAGCAATAGAAGCACAAAGGTATTGTACCCAATTAAAAAAAATAAAATAAATCTCACAGAACAAGTTTTTAATTTCAATTTGGTCAACTATTCTCAAGCAGTAACAAACCTGAAATCACAGGGCTGCCACACTGCAGGAGCTGAGAGCCCAGCACTCACACTCACCCTGTGGATTCTCCAACTACTGCAAACCCTTGTGGTTTTCAATAAACAGACTGAAGACATCCCAGGGCAGATTCAGCAGAGAATTTAATTAGAGACTGAGAAAAGAGTCCCAAAATTCAAATCCTACTAATGCAACGCCTCACAACGCACATTAAAAATCTAAACTCCATCACACCTTCACTAATCAAACAAAAAGCCCACTTGTAATCTCCCTTTCACATTCAGACAAAACCTCATTGGAAGCACACTTATCTACTGACTTGCATTGTGAGCCAGCAGTCAGAAATCACAGGTGATAAAGGAGAGATTATCTCTGCCAGTAACAGAGCTGAGATATTCATGGCAGGATGGGCTGTGAACACACCTGCATCTGCTGCTGCCAAGCCCTTTTTAGGATGCTCAACCTATCTGAGTTTTCTAGAACACTAACATCTTCCCATTTTTTGTGTTTGTATTTCTAGATAAAGGACGATTCAATAAATTAAGGTAAATACTCATTCAGATTGGGATTTCCACAATTATTTTCTCTTGTTTACCTGAAGAGGAAATAAAAGCTCTGACTGCATCATGGTTTTGTCTTTTCTGGAGCTGATTGTTTTAACTGCATTAAGAATTGCCTGCTTCAGGAAACTGGGAAAACTTCACTCTAAAAATGATCTTGCAAGAAAACCCAGTAAAAAAACATTTAAAAATAACTAAACCAATCCCCCAAAAAAGTAACTTCATTTCTTGTTTATGTGAGGAGTTGTGTAGAAAAAAAGACTGTCAGTATTCAGGATAAATTCTTCAGATTCGGCTCACTGGAGATTTTATTCAGTGTTTGAGGAATATGTATTAAAAACAGTGATCTTTATTCCCTCATGCTCACATCTAGATAGCAGAAGATGCTGCATGTTATTCCGTGATCTTGGATGTCAGCACTCTTCAACACTCAGCCAATTTGTTGTAATCTGCACCAAAACTGGAAGCTCATTAGGGATTACACCAGCCCCTTGCTCGAATACTTTAGTCCCAAGGATTAACACCTATTCATTTTCTTATCTGCTACTGGCACTGAGAACTTTACAGCAATGTTTGTGATTTTGAGCGATCACACAAGTACTTATCCTTCCATGGGTGTTCAGGTAGGGAAGATTCACTCCTACTTAAGACTTGTGAGAGATAACATTTACATCTTTCAGACATTTAAATTAAGTCTTCATGCTTAAACTCCAGTTACTGTTCTAGATACGTTATGGAAATGCAATGGCCAGGCCCCAAGGACAGGATGGAAATCTCAACAGCTAGTATAAGGTTTTGGGGCCAGTATGAGGTTCTGAACATGAGGGTTGGTGAGAAGACAGACTCTGCATCTGCAAAGAAATTCAAAGCATGACTTAACACCAGCTAGGTTTTCAAAGCCGGTATCATTCATTAGTGACCAATTTCATGTCTATGTCCTAACACAAATCCAGTCTTTGAATCCCGTGTATTAAGATACTGGCTTCAGTTAGAATGACTTGCACCTGTTTAGATACATTTTTCTATGAGTTTCTTTAGAATTAGCTTGATATGCAATGTACTTGTCTGAAACAATGCTAACCCAGTCAGGTTTCTTAAAAAAAAATGCAGGATGTTACAGAGTAGAAAACATCCTTTTCAGAATGTTAGAACAGTGATTTCAGTCCAAATTTACACTCATATTAGTCTCATTTTATTCCCTGTAAAAAAGTTACTGGGTTTGGCCTATGACAGCCTCCTTTTAGTGTTAAAAATTCTTAATCAGCAAATATAATCACATGAGAAAAAACAAAATAGTCTGAGAACTCATATAAGGATTTAATTTCTGATGAAAATAAATGTTGGCATGGCTTAGTTGATGCACTCCTACTCAGAAGATTGATCCCACTGAAAATTATTCTGCATCCCTTTTGGCAAAGATGACAGCTAGGAAACCTGCACTTTCTGCTAAGCAGCAGCAAAATTAATTCCTTGCATCAACAAGCACCAAAACAGCCCTAGAGATGCCAGTAGGGTATCACCTACTTTGTACAGGAACAAGCAGTTCCATTGAGACCAGGGACAAAAGTGCAATTCAGTGACCCCCAGGAACAGCAGGAACAGGTTCTGCCTTGGCTCTGGAGATGTTCCCTCCACCTGCTCAGCCATGAAAGGTGCAAGGACAGATACTCTGACATGGAAAGCAACAGAAAATCAGATTCCACAGTACAGCCTTTTATTTTCACATAAAACTTATCCACTGCTTGCTAATTTAAGTATCTTAGGAAGGAAGGGAAACATCTTCCAAACATTCGTGAAATTAACCTTGTGACAAAGAGAGATGAGAGTTGAAGAATGAGAGGTCACAGTCCTAAAGCTTAAATCTGGATAT
Organism: Turdus rufiventris; assembly: GCA_013186435.1. Classification (NCBI taxonomy): domain Eukaryota; kingdom Metazoa; phylum Chordata; class Aves; order Passeriformes; family Turdidae; genus Turdus; species Turdus rufiventris. The sequence goes on along the minus strand of PYHW01010190.1, from coordinate 1,633,292 downwards.
GGTGAGATGTGAAAACTGTGGTCCTGACTACTCCCCTGCACTCCAAATAAATTACTGTATCACTGGTTAATTGCTATAGCCAAGGGGCAGCTCAAGGTCAAAAGTCCAGCCACTCCTGATAAATACAAAAATTTAATGCCAGAAGTTTACATTTGAAGTATCATGTAAAAATAACAGTAATTTCAATTCTTATAGTTAGACCTAAAAGAATAAACCCAAGGAGAATTAACATTACAAAGCCTGCAGCACTTATCTCTAAGTGCTTTGCTGGCTATCATTAAACACACTAAATTAATTCCATGACTACAAACAAAGCCACCAGTTCCTCCATCCACAATACTAACAACTTAGAAGTGGCAGTTCATTTCTTCCTATTCTAGAGTCAATGTCTTATTCCCATTTTAAAAATCTAACAAGCTTTTACATTTGCAAGATGTAGAGTGAGCAGTAACACAGCCATGCTCCTCAGAAACAACCCAGCCCTATTTAAGAAACCTGTATGCACACTTCTTTGAACACTGCAGGAAGCAATAATTATTTCAGGCCAGTAGGAACAGTTTTTTTACAGACAAATGAAGAGAAAATATTACCAAGATCTAGTTTTAAGGTAGCTTTTAGTATCAGGCCAGTATTTCCATCTATGATGCACAGAGCACAGCAGGGTATTCATCTGTCAGGGATGGCAGTACTGACACCTACAGTCACAGCACACATCAGTGTACTCAGACCTGCTGCTTCTGCCCTTGCCTCCCCAGCTCCACTACACAGAGCTTCTACTCCTTGTAAAGCCTCATTTTTCAGTGTTGGGCAGCACCCCATCCTGCCAAAAGTAATGGGAAAGAACTGACTGGTTTGGGAAATCAGGCTGTCCCAAGACAGAAATGGTTGAACCAGAGGATGAAGAATCTGCACCCTCTGAAGGTGGTGGAAAGAAAGGGTGTTTGTGGTACTAACACCAGAGAAGGGCAAAGCACCCCAAGGACACCTGAGCACACCAATGCACTGAGATGACCAGAGGGAGCAGGTGAGGAAAAAAATTAATCCAAAAGGCTTCTATTCATCTGTTGAGATCTTCTTCAACCTCCCTGTGGTTGTTTTTTCAAGAAACCTTTGAAGGTACTGAAGGACCCTGAGGTGTAATGATGTGGTGTTTCAGCAGCACCCAGTGCTACCACCTCTGCACACAGGAAAATCAGGACACTTCAGTGTAGCTTTGTGGACTGCAAACTTTCTGCCTTTTTTATGTTTGGCACTGAACAATTCATTCAAATGTTCATGGCATGAACAATCATCTGCCTTGGTACAGGACAGCCCATTAAGTGCACATTCACATGACATCACATAACAACACAGTGCTGACACCAATTAAGTAATGAGATTTAAAATGTAAACACACATTAACTACTTTTTTTAAATTTTCAAAGATGCAGAAGAAAGTTTTCAATCTCCTTCTAGATTCTGCAGTCATGAAAAATGAGACTTAATAAACTTCACAATACTTTTCAAAAATAGAAATTAGTGAAGAGTTTAACTTTAAAATAAACTTCAGAGTAAACCAACTTAACAGCTTATTTTTTATAATACAAAGGAAATTGAGTATTTCAAGAAAAAACAGCTTCCTTAATAACAAGATACACTCACATGGTCTCTGTACTTGCAGTAATAAGGACATTAACCATTACAAATTAAAATGTCTTTAGTCACACATTATAAAGCCCCTCTGCTGTGTCTGAAACGAAACCACCACTAGGCTTTCCACGGTTCCTGTGAGGCTGCTCACTTACCTTACATAAGCCTAACAGCAGGGAGGGCCAGTGCCTCACAGGATGGAAACCTGTGCTCACACAGGACAGCAGTCCTGCACGTTTGCAGGGAATGTGGGACCTCCTGGAGGTGAGGAGTTTAATGTGTGTGCATAGCAGGAGAATATCAGATTAGCAGCACACACAGACTGGGCCCAGCAGCACTTAGAGAGTAAGGACAGAGACTCCACAGCACAACAGAACTGCACCAAGCAAAAACACAGAGCACCTCCCTGGTTTATGCAAAGCAAAACACACACACACAGAAGTTTATTTTTATGTCTTTCGGGTCAAAACCCTCTTTCTTCAGATTGCTGCACACAGGACCCTGCAGTCAAGGGAAGAAGGGATGGACTGCTGGGTAGATCACACACGGAATGAGAACAGCACCAGGCATCACAGGCATTTTATTCTGGACAAGTAGAAATAAGAGCTTCTTTGTGCCAGACTGAAGTTCTCACAGTTAAATTCAGCTGAACAGCAATTTCTCATAGAAATACTCAAGGCACTTTAGCAGCAGGCCCATCAGATATCTGGCAAACCCGAAGATTTAATTTAATAACAGATCCTATCTATGCTACAGATGTTGCCTGTCACAATTGCACAAGTCAGGAACGTTAAGGGCTACAACCCCTCATCAACAGAGCTGTGCTGGCACGAGTGCCTCATATCGGTGCGATCAGATCTGCAAAACTGTACTTTTACCTGTCTGTGCTGTTTGCAAGGTGGAGCATGTGAGCACCACCGTGTGCAGTGGGCTCTCACACATAACCTCAGCTCTATCACAGGCCCCTCCAAGCAGGGAAGCAGTTCATCTCGGGGGGGCGGGGAAGGCTTTGAAAGTACAATCGCACTCCTTGGAAGAAGTTACACTGACAAAAAAGATTCTAAGGTAGGAGTGTAGGCAGGAGAGGCTTTGACACAGCTCTGTGTCAGCAGCTGGGGACAGAACTGTGACAACAGCACTGACAAACTTCAGTCACCCCTAACACAAGGCACTCACACTGTGCACATCCTCCAAGCTGCAGGCCCATAACTGTGTTTGTGAAAAACTGTAATTCTTTCGGCATTTATGAAAGCATTAATTTTAAGAGGGTAGCAAAGTATTCCTTACTTGTCATTTTTAATTTCTAGTCAGAGCTCCATGGTAGCCTAGGCAGATACTGACTTAGTAACAGACTGACATTTGGCATTTCACTACTCCTACAACACCTGCTGAAGCCTTTACTCACATTCTTCTGAGTAAGATAATCCCACACTCGCCCTGACAATGAAAATTTAACCCCCAAAAAACTAAGGTTTTGGATCAGCCTTAGTTCAGCTTTTGGGGTCTTAACAGCATGAGCAAAAATCAGGTAACAAACAGATTCTTCCCATTAAGTAAAGCTGTGAGCACAATCAAAGCAGTGTAGAGCACTCTGCTCTTTTCTTTTTCCTTTTCATACAGATTAAGAAGGCGATCAACTGCTTAGATTAAAAGCCCAAGCACGATCATCTCTTTACAAGAAACCTTCTAAAGGCCCCAGCAAACGCCAATTTTACAAATCATGGTTCAAAGTTTAGCCAACAGAAGTATCAATTACAAACAATGCAGGAGTATCACTCAACACACAGGATCTTTAGCACTCCTTTGTCATCATCATCAATGAGAATATTTTGCAAATACAAACTATTTATTTGACTAAGCTCAATTTCTGCAACTGAAATTGATCTCTTTAGCAACTGCCCAGGAAACACTGCTTTGGGAAGGCAATTCACACCCTCTGGCATTCCTCCATCGGGACACCAGGGAAATTAGTTCTTTATCAGGGTCGTTAGGAACATGCAGCTGTAAATCCAACAGCTAAATCTGAGAATCTTAAATATTAACTTTTCACAATCCCACAGCTTGGTTTTTTGTTTGTTTGTTTGTTGGTTTTGTTTTTTTTTTTGGATAATCTATCATTTCTGACCTTACCAGTACAGCTGTTGAAGAAAACAAAATCATGCGGTTATACAATTTCTTCCCTTACTCAGTTTGTAAGAAGTGAGCTAAAATATAACCTCTGGAACTAGCTATCATTTTTATTCTTATTTCATCAAAATAGCTTCATTAAATGAAGTACACAGAAATGAACTTCTTCCAATTTTGGTGAAACACAGTAATTAGAGCACACTGATTATGTTATTAAGGATGCAGTAAACATAGTTGAATTTCCAGTTTTGATTAGAATTTACTGGGAGAACACACATAATGCTCATTTAATATGTGTTTGAGCTGCCTAACCGGAAATTTAAGTTTTTTAACCTCAAAGTCTACCAGTGCTCTTGAGACCACCATCAATAACATCTGCCAAATATCCACTTATTTCAGAAGCTGCCTTAGATAAAAACTTCCCAGCAGTGAATCCTCCAAGCATTAACTGAGTGCTGAGAAGTCAGGCCTGACTGCACTCACAAACAAAAAGCAACTCTTGCATAAACTGGAGAAATCTTACTGCTATTAAAATCCTCTCCTTATATCTCCTACCACTGCCACAAAGCAGAAAGTGCACCAGAGAATAAAAATGGTGCAGAGACACCGGTTCTGTCAACTAAAGCCATCTGATGTCACTCTTGCCCAGCCCAGGCCCTGCTCCTACTTCTATCAGTTACATTTTATAAAAGTCTCAGCCCAACCCCTTTAATCCTTGCTCTTCCTGCTCCCACTAATACCTCCAGCTTAAAGTTTCAGGCTGTACAGAATTAAAATCCCACGGTCGTTAAATTATAAAGACAATTACTATCTTAAACCAAAAATAAATAATGTGATCAACTGCCAGAAAAATCTTACTAGTGAAGCTGGATTAGGCAGAACAAACACTGGCTTTTGAGAGTCCACTAGACACTGAAAAAATATTTATTCAATTTTATCTACTAACCTAGATTCGGTTCTATTTGCATTGCTTTGGGGAGTTCCAGGGTTTTGGTGTTACTTGCTTTTTAATTCAAAATCAATCTTTTAATTATATGAAAACACCCTCTGAATCACTGTGTGAACAGATATTAGTTCATATTATTTTATATTTCAACAGTTTTAAAAACCGCAGGTGTTTTTGCACTGTATTTACATACATTAGCAACACAGCAAGACCTTCATTTGCATACCAACAGAAAATATCCCTTAAAGAAACAAACAACACAAAAACTTTGTAAAATAATTATTTAAATGCTGGTCTTGAGAACACAAATTATTTGATTTTCTAATCACTGGAGTCAAGCAGTCTCAATGAAGGCTGAAGGCCAACACAAGCCTTTAGTCTTTCACCCCAGTGCATTAAAACACCTTTATGTGTGACATGTTTCTGGAACTGTCAAGGGAAAAAAATTTAAGGCCTAACTGAAGAGCTATTTTAGACTTACATCTATATTTATTCCTATAGAAAGTTCTAAATGTCAGGGAACGATAACAAGCAGCTGGCACACATAAAAGTGGAGCACAACCCAGAATATCTGCTACAATTAACACAGTATATGGTACACTTGGACAGTAACTACACATCATTCTACACTGACTAGCAATCAAATTGCTTAAACAGCTGGCAAATTTTGTTTGTAGAAGTAGCACCAAGACTGTTAAAGCTAAACTAATTGAAATTACCCCTTAAAAGAAAACAGAGAAAAATACACAAAAAAAGGAAACAATGGAATAAAGCTATCATAAAATAAGGCAAAATATAGTTTAACATTACTTGCTAAAGAATTTAGTTAAACACGACTGTGATTACTAAGTATTCAAAAGAGCTGTTCTTGAAAAAAAAAGTGAACCCTATTATCCAGGGAAAAACCAAGCAAACAAAAAGCCCAGGAAATTTAGGAATGCTATATACATTCTTCTGAGTTAAATTAAAAGGAATCAGCATTTTTTTTCTCCCTGAAGTTCCTAGAAGGAAAACTCATGAAAGCCCGTGCAAGAAAAACAGCACGTTACACTGTTTCAAATTACTGGAGATAAAAACTGCAAGGCGAGCATAACACACGTAATACACGTTCATTTTGTAACACATTGCGAGATTACAACGCTCTAAGTGAAAAAGGACAAGATGGTAAGATTTTCAAAACCACAGCTAAAATATAAGCTGTTACTTGGAGATATGAACTATTTAACTGAATGAAACAAAATTTGGTCGCCACCAAATAATGGTTTTTGCAAGCCAAATAAACAGCTCCAAATGATCACCACCTCCAAGAGACAGCATTTAAGTACATTAATACCATTTAAGTACATTAGTGTCAGTGATAGGAAATTGGCAAGGAATTTATTAAATATTTAAAACCGGCCAACAATTCCTTCTCTCTAAATATTCGGGGTTTTTTTCTCCCTAAAAAACAGTCAGCAGAACACGATAAAGTTCAACTCCTCGTGTTTAACTCACCAACAAGGAGATCCCCTCCTTTGCCCAGAGAAAAATCAACATCTCTCCAAGGCAGGGAAGTTTCAGCGGCACCCGCCGAAGCCCCGGAGCGATTTCGGCTGGGCTCGGTCGGGTTTCTGGGTGCCCAAGGACGCTCCCCCGCCCCAGGCCCGGTGGCTGCAGTCGGTGGTGCCGTCACGAAGCAGCTTCGCGGGGTCAGCGTGGCCATGACGGCGCCGGGCTCCGAGCACACCCGGCCTCTCCTCGCCTCTCCTCCCCCCCAAGATGGAGGAGCCGCCTTCAGCCCGCTCCACCCGGGGAGCGGCCGTTCCGCTCCGGCCCCACCGCGGTGCGAGCCAAAGGTTTCCTCCTGGGCCCCGCACGGAGCTGCCGCCTCCTCCGGACCGGGCCAGACCGTGCCGTGCCCGCGCCCCGCTGCTCCCCCGGGAACCCCCCCACACCGAGCCGCTCCGGCCGCCCTCCCGCCTCCATTTTAGAGCGAGCCCGAAGACGGCCAGGCCGCCTTTCCCGCGACCTCCCTGCCGCAGCGGCGGTCCCGTTCCCACTCTCCTCCCGCCCCGGTGTTCCCCCAGCCACCTCCCGCACTCACCGCGAGCAGGGAAGAGGGGCTCTCGCCGCGGCCGCCAAGGGTCTCAGCCGCGCCGCGCCGCCATTTCCTCCTCGCTCCGCGGCAGCGCTGGGCGGGGTCGCCCCGCCTCCGTCACCATCGACACCGAGATGGCGGCGGCGGGGCCAGAGCGCCGCCCTTGGCGCGTGGCCGCGGGAGGACCCGCCGGGTGCTGGGCGGGAAAGCGGCGGACGCGGCCCTCAGCACTACAGCGGCTCCTCCTCACACGGCTCCCTCA
>PYHW01010190.1:1581065-1611259 GCA_013186435.1 Turdus rufiventris | reverse complement strand
CTCCTTTCTGCCCCAGGTATGAGAGCGGGAGGACAGATCTGGGTGCATCCCCTCCTTTCTTGCCCAGTTATGAGAGCGGGAGGATAGAGCTGGATGCATCCCCGTTTTCCTGCCCAGGTATGAGAGCAGGAGGACAGATCTGGGTCCGTCCCCTCTTTCCTGCTCAGGTATGAGAGCGGGAGGACAGACCCTGATCCGTCCCCTTGTTTCTTGCTCAGGTATGGGAGCAGGAAGACAGATCTGGGTCCACCCCCTCTTTCTTGCTCAGATATGGGAGCAGGAGAACAGACCCTGCTCCGTCCCCTTCTTTCTGCCCAGGTATAAGAGCAGGAGGACAGACCCTGCTCCATCCCCACTTTCCTGCCCCAGGTATGAGAGCAGGAGGACAGGCCCTGATCTGTCCCCTCCTTTCTGCCCAGGTATGAGAGCAGGAGGACAGACCCTGCTCCGTCCCCGTCTCCCTGCCCTCGCCGTGCCCGATGGGGCTGTCAGCAGTTACCGGAGGAAACACAACGAGCCGAACCCCGCGGTTCGCCGGTGCCGGACGGGGCGAACACCCCTCGGCGGGCCGGCACCTGTCCCCTCCGGAGCCCTGCAGCTCGGCGGGTCGGGCACTGCCCGGTCACACAGCACGGCACCGGCACCGGGCCGGGCGGGACTTCCCGGCACGGCGGGCGGGGGCGGCGGGAGGCGCTGACACGTGGCCGCGGCCGGCGGGGGAGGCAGGGCCGGGGCCGGAGCCGGAGCCGGCGGCCCCGCGATGTGAGCCGGGGAGGAGGAGGAAGGCGCTGCCCGCATGGCCGCGGGGGGCAGCGGCAGGAATGTGCCCCTGGGCTGCGGGCCCCGCGACGGCATGAGGCGGGATGGCGGCGCCGAGCCATACTGGTCCAGGTAAGGCTGGAGCCGCTCCAATGCTTGCGGTGCTCTCCCGCACTGCCCGCATCCCCTCCCGGTCCCGCACCCTCCGCATCCTCGCTGCCCGCAGCTCCTGGCAAAGCTGCGGCTCCGGGATGGAGCTCCCGGACAGGCGATTGCGGGGTGCTGGGTGCTCCCCTCCTGTCCCTGTGCCCGTCCCTGTCCCCGTCCCCGTTTCTGCTCTCCGGACACGGTCCCACCGCCCCGGGCGGCTCCCGCTCGCTCACTCCTCCGGACTCCAGCAAGACGGTAGAAGGAAGGGGGGAGATAGGGAATTACTGTGAAAAACAGGAAAAAAAAATCTATGGAGCTTATTTCTGGCCTGTAATCAGTGAATTAAAAAGAAAACCGCTATGAGGTTTTTATCGAAGTGTTCCAGTGGGGATGTTTGTACTGGCGATAGTCATTCATTAAGATAAAGTGTGGAGTAGGAGCTGGGCAGCAGCTAGACAGCATGAACTGCTCTTGATGTAAAGTCATTAAAACACTTATAATGCAGTTAAACCCCAAGTGAGCACTTCTAGCAGCAGGGACACAGGCAAAGGCGGGGTGACTCAGTGTTAGGGACAGACTGGGACACCTGGGGCGGTGCTGCTCCTCTGCCACCCTGGGAAAGTCATCCAGCACCAAAACCTCGGGACCAGCCCCTTCTCCCTCCTGAGGTGGGGTGAGATGATGATTCCAAAGTATCGTGGGGCAGCTGGAATTCATCTTCAGAGGCTTTTCCAGACTGGGAGCCCCTGGTCTCCGTGTGCTTTGGTTTCAGCTGGCTGATGGATGTCTGGCTGCCCCCGTGGTGGCACCTGGGGCTGTCCCTTCCCCTGGCCTTGGGTCACACTGTGGACACCCAGGGACACGAGGGCAAGGGGAGGGATTGCCCCTTGCAGCAGCAGTCAGCCGCTGGATAAAGTGGTATTTATCACCCTTGCTTTCTGCAGTGCTGCAGGCTGATAGCCGGCTCTGAGCTGCTGTCCCCAGGGAGGCTTTTCCTGCACTCAGAGATTGGGAATGCTCATCAAATCCACGCTCACCCTAAGAGTGACGGGTGCGTGTTAAAGAACACCTTTGGCACAGAGGCGCTTAACATTTGAAAAGTCTTTCCCCTTAAAGCACTTAGGAAAATTCCTTCTCTCTGTCCCCCTCTTGCTAACTTTTCCCTAAAACTGTGTGAAGTGGGAATAGTGGGAACCCACACCAGACTTTTATGAGGCAAAACTTTTAGTTTATAGGTTTCTCCTATAGGAAAAAAAAAAAACCCAAAACAATTTGACCGGAACAAGTTTCTAAAATCTTTTTGAAAAATGCAAAACATAGATAAGATTTTCCAAAACAAAAGGGTTGAAGGCAGCCTGTTGATCGAGACAGCCGTTTTAAGTGATTCTTACCCTGCTGAGTGCTGCCAATAGTTGAGAGAATCCTATAAATAGGAGGGAGCAGCAGGGCAACCCTAAGGCATGTCAGATCATTATCTATATTGCTGTAGTTCACAGAAGCTGCCGTTTGTGTCCCCATTGTTTGGTGTGGACACACTCGTGGTCACCGCCCTTCTTTGGGGAGTTTTATGGAGGTTTTATGGAGATTTTATCGCTTAAAGTAAACTGGCCAGGTGGAGGGTGAGTAAGAGGGAGCAGAAAGGAGGAACGAGCCACCAGATCATTCAGGTTTGTCAAGTTGTATGAAGTACCTCATCGGGTAAAGTGAATTGGGTGGACAATTTGTGAACAGTAGATTCAAATAAATAACTTTTGTAATTTCCAAGCAGTGAGGTATTGCCGTGGTGGCAAGGTGTTATCAAGTGAGGGAAGTGGCATGGGTTCTCCTTTCATGCTCCAACAAAAGACATGCCAGGCAGCCTTCCAAGATCTGTCAGTGCAAGGACAGATAAACAGTTATCTTGGCAGGTTTATTTTTTTCGTCTTTGTTCTTGCTACTTCTTTTGCCCTCCCTTTCTTCAACTGGCTTTTCCTTCCTCTTCCACTCTTCCTGCCTTGTGTTTTCTCCTGCCTACCTTTCCCAAACTTTTCTGCAGGTTTCCAGTGGCTCCATTGTCACACATCTCTTCCAAGAACAGCACTGGAGATTTCTGTTTGGGGCTTGAAAAGGCCCTCATGCTTATGTAGCACATCTGGACAGCTAGAGAGCATTTCCTAATGCTCATCCTAACATGCCAAAGCAGGACCACTCGGCAGTGGGTGTGTTTGAGCATCTCTGGTTTAACTGAGGGAAGACCAAAGCAGTGAAATCAGCGGCTGAAGGTTGCACAGAGCCACCAGCAGATCCAGCAGTGCATGTGGGGTCACATTTGGGATGTGCCTCCAGGAGGGAAATGCAGCATGAAAAAGGCTCTGTGTCCTGGGAAGCAAATGACTCCTGAAGCCACTCTGCATCTCCCAGCCTCCGGCTACACCTGAAGACAAAGGGTGATTATTGCAGTTTCTTTAAGCTCCAGAGATAAAAGCAGTCCTACCCTGGTCACAGGCTGCTCTCCAGTCACCTGATCTTTGCCCAGAGACAACAGTCAGTTGTTTTTTCTGAGTTCTCTGCCCTCATCTTTTGTCAACACGATGTTGTAGCTTTAGTCGGTTGGGGTATTTTTGGTGGTTGGATTTTTTGTTTTACAAGTTCCTCACCCTGGGTTTAATGGTGACCTTGCTGATAACTTTTTTCACATGGAAAACAGAAGCAGGGCACACAGTGAATTCCTGGCTGATCCATGTATGCCCTCAGATCAGTGTGCAAAGCACGCCTCTGCTTTATTATTATGTTTTCTCACCATCTCCACCTGGGTTCAACAACTACTTGTAGCTCATATGAGCTGCTGAAATCTAATTTCATCTTTGCTTTTGCCAAAAGCAAGAAACGAAGAGAGGGAATAAACCCAGAGCTCGTTTGCTGAACACCACTTTGTTGGCATCTGCGGCTCTGTGGAGAGAGCTTGAGCACAGGAGGCAGACAGGAAGCCAGCAGCTTTCCCAGGAAAAAAAAGCCCTGTGTCCTCTGTGCTGCTCTTGTTGGCTGCTAGCTGGATTGGGAAAAAAATCCAACAACTCTCCTCTAAACCTCAAAGCGACTTTTGACAGTGACAAATCATTAGCTTGGAGCTGGTCTACAGCATGACAAAATCTGTTTGAGGAGGGGGGGAAATTACTCCAAGCCTCTCTCTTGACAAGCATGTTAGATTTTGAAGGAGAAGTTGTTGAGAAAAACCAAGAGTGAGAAGTGAAAAGACTGTCAGACAGGGTTAAAAACAACAACCTGGCTATTATCTCCTGGCACAGGAGTGTCTGCATGGCTGCTGTGTTGGTGCCACGTCAGTCGGTCGTGCTTGTGGTGGAGGTGACTATAAATTAAATCTATAGGCAGATCAACTGGAAAAGAGTGTTTTTGAAGGGAGATGATGCTGTGGGGATGGGTGATGAGGAGGGAAGGGTTGATACACCATGGTTGACAGGTGACCAAGCACAGTGGGAGCACAGGCACCAGGTGCCCATGCTGGGGACATTCCCTGGCAGGTGGCCTCATGCTTGGGCTGATGGCTGTCCTGGATTTGGAGCTGGTGGCGTGGCTGGGAGCTCGGTACCACCGTGTGGGCTCATCCCCATCCTGCCCTGGCGATCTGGCAGGGTCTGGGGAGTGTCCACTGCTGGTGGCTGGGACAAGAGAGAGGGCTGGGGGCACTGGAGTGTCTGCATGATGTGCTCTCCGTGCATCTCCCCCAGAACTGCTCCTAATCTCTTTGTAGAGAGGGGGGCTGAGGTGGAGATGCCCTCCCTGGGAGGTGGGCGTTGTGCTCTGCTGATGGTCCCTGTGCCCATCCTGTGCAGATCAGGAGCTGCAGCTCCCAGTTCTTCTTCCAGTTATGGAAAACACCCACAGATATTGCAGATGGCTTCTGGCCAAGAGCTGTTGCTGGGACAGGCTGTTCGCAGTCTTGCTGTCTAACACAGCTCTCTTACCACCTGAAAATACCTGGAGGTCCAGACTCCTGCCTTGGAGGGGGCTGAACTGGGATAATTGATAGCCTGAACTCCTGAGAGTCCATCTCAACAGTGACCTGCAGTGTCTGCCAAAGCCCTGCAGACTGGGGGAAAGGAGGGAGGCGAGTCAAGAGAAATAAAAGTTGAATAAATATTTGCTCTGTGGCATCTACTGGAGAAATTCCTCCAGCAGGAAAACACACTGCAAATAAAGATACCCTGTGCTGCTGGCTCTGCTTCCACTGCCAGACAGCTCAGCTTGCTTTTGCCCCTTTGGGCATCTCAGGCATCCTTAAAAATCCATCCTAACCACTGTGCCCTGAGTGGGGGATTCTTTTGGTTGGTGGGAGCTGGGTCTCAGGGAAATCTGTGGATGCTTGGAAGCAAAGCCATTTCCACCCAGTGCCCAAGGCTGCATTTGGAGGAGGAGAACCAAAGGACATCAGACAGGGCTGCTCAAAGTCACCCAGGAAGTGTCATTAGCGCTTGGGCTAATTATAGTTTGGTGGTGGTTGGAGGTTTGTGAAATAGGAAGTGTTTCTAGCTGCATGGCTGCTTTGCTCAGTGAAAAGGGTCTCGGTGATGTGCAGGAGGGAATGCACCTGCAGTGCCTGTCTCTTGTGGGCAGAAGGGCATTGCAGGTCAGGAGGGCACAGCTGGGCACTGAGGAGCCACTGCCAGCACGCAGCACCAAATTCCATCAATTAGGTGGCTCCAGACAAGCTGCAGTGATTCCCTGCCAGTGCTGTGGAGGGCTGGCCCCTCTCACAGACGTGTCTGTCACACAGAGCCAGGACTGCTCAGGGGTGCCTGGTGGGAGATGCTTGGTCTGGTGGGTGAATGGTGGCACCAGGGACAGCAGTGATTTCCTGTGCTCTGACTTAGGCTGGTTGTCTGCAGCACATCCTGTCTCCCTCCCTCATCAGGGACTCCTTAGCTCTTATCTGTTTACACTGGTGAAGTTTCACGTCTCAGATGACTGATGTCACCCACGAAAACTTTGGTTTGATTAGTCACTATTCCTTAGTTTTGGAAGGAGGGTTTTAATTCCTGTCTTTGTGCTAGTCCAGGTTCCTCCCGTGTAACCTCTGCTGTTGTTGTTTTGCACTGAGCAGAACGTTGAGTCATCTGCAGCCTCTGTGATAACTATAATTAGGAGAAAATGCATTTACAAAGCTCCTTCCTGTGATGCAAGCACGTCATTGTCCTTGCAGGGAAATCATTCCTGCCATGCTTCCAGGTGGGTGTGAGCAGCTACTGATTACATTTGACACTCATACTCCTTGTGTGGATTTTCCTAGCTGGATGTGCTGCCTGTGGAGGAAGTGGCAGTCTAAAACCATGGTTATATTCTCCACTTGTGAGCATAATCCCTACTGATGTAATTAAACATAAAATAAGAGAATATGGAGTGGAGTAGTGGCCAAAGAGAACACTGAAACTGTGTCATACACCTAGAGATTTATTTTGTGCTTTGGAATAAAAGTAAAAGTCTGGAGAAAAATATATCCTTGGAGTTTTGTCAGAACATCAGCTGGAGAGGAGCTCTTGGGAGAGAAATGGAGTAAAGACTCCTTGAGATGCTCAGGTTTTTTCTCTAACTCTTACACCTTGCAGAGCCATACAGGGTTTAGGATAAAGGAAGAACTGTTGATCTGGTATTAAAATGCTGCTGTGCTTATCAGGATAACTGCAGGTTATTCTGAGCACACCAGAATGACTGGAGAGAGAGCTCAGCCCCACTCTAGTGAAAGCTCATAAAGGTCTCCCTTTGCTGCAGGGGAAAAGTACTATTTAGGAAACTATCTTGTTGGCTAAATAATAGAAAATACCTCCACACATCACTGGCTGCTGTGCTTTACTCTGTCACCTCGGTTGTTGCAGGTTCAATAGCTCAAATTTACCAGTACTGTGCTTTGGAGATAACAGAGATTATGGCCCAAGACTGCAGCAGCCCATTTGGGCAGGGCAGGCAGGAGTTGTACCTGGAAGCATCCCAACCCTGAGGGCTCTCTAAAAGGTTTTCCATGGCTGGTGATCCCCACCTGCCTTTGGTGGGGGATTTATACCCCCAAACTCTTACCCATATGATCCTGCTGGGGTTTTTCATGCAGGGTCCTGGAGCCTTTGATTGTCCTGTGCTTTTCTGTAGCAAGCTGGAGTCAGGGGAGCCACTGTTCTGGAACTGGTGATTAAAAATCAGCCCACCTTTGGTTTTGCACTAAATGGGGATGAGATTAAAAAGAACTTCCTCTCAGGGTGAGCCCAGGAGGGGCTCTGAGAGCATTTCCCAGCTGGTTGAAATGACTCAGGCAGGTCAAGCCCTGGTTACTTGTTCCTCCAGCATTGATGGGTGAGGTTTGCCAGTTCCTGTGCTGTGTGCAGTTCCAACCTTCTAAACAGCAGCTGAAACACTTCCAGTTCCTCCTGCCAGAGGTTAGCACTGAGCTGCTTATCTGCCTTGTCAGGAAACAGCAATAAATCCACCTCCAGCAGGTTCACCTGTTCTGCTTTTCATTGTTCCTTCACCTCCCCCTGTGACGGCCCATTTACACCTTTATAAATGGGTTTGTGCTGTGTGGCATTAACCCACATCTATCATAATTCCAGTACAGAGAAATCAGCACTCTGTTTGGTATAAAAGGTGACCCGGGTTGTTTCCCACATGGAGAGTGGGTGTGTTTAGCAGGGTGGAAAGCCCAGAGGTTACTGCCCTAGTACAGTGAATTCCTCTGAGCAGAGAGAGTCTGTTTGCTCAGTGCTTTGTGCTCTGGGCACAGAAAGAATCAAATACAAATAGTACCAATAGTGGGTGCTCTTACTCAGCTTTTAACTCTGTAATTCTCTGGCCAAGCAGGGGATCCAGAGCGGCACGGCAGAGGGATTTGCCTACACCTGGCCAAGTATTTGCAGAAAAATGTGTTTGTTTGCTCCTGAAGCCATCACTGACTTGCTTCTCACGTACTTCTAGCCTTTAGGAGCCTTTTCTTGAGGCTGAGAATTCACACACCAGGAATATATATTCTGTTAACATATTTTGACTCTTGTTATCTAAAATTTCCTATCTGTCCAGGCTTAATTATTTTGCTTTTCTCTTTGAGCTCTTCAGGCCCATCAAGTCTTGTCTCTCTGAAGAATTCCTGCATATCCCTCCTTTTCAGGAAGGGTAACACACAGAGCGCTTCCCCTGAGGAGTGGGTAGAAATGCCAAATAACTAATTTTCTAAGTTATAACTAAGAAAATAATAATAACTAAGTTTTTTGTTTAGTGGGGGGAGCAGGAAGCAAACAAGCCAGGTTTGCTCCTGCCTTTCCCTCCATCTTCAGCCAGTGCTGTCCAAGCAGCCTGTTCCACCTTACAGCCTTTGGACAGACCTTTGCTGCTGGGGTCAAACAGTGTTTGGGATGATGTTGGCATTGTTCCTACAAGCCAGCAGAGGGGATACACTCTGTGTCAGAACCCCTGTGCCTCGGCAGAGTTGTGCTCACCTTCATTTTATTGAGACAGGTTTGGCTTGCAGAGCCACCCCAACCCCTAAATCCTCACTGTGCACACACCCCCCATGCCCAGCATCCCCCTGCCCTTTGCCCACCCTAAATCCTCACTGTCCATGGATCCCCCATGCCCAGCATCCCCCTGCCCTTTGCCCACCCTGCTGTGAGATGTTACATTATGAAAATACACCGTGGGATCAATATAAACAAGAATACTGAATCCAAAGTAAAGCATGGACATGAGACACAGGAAAATCTAATGTTTTCATTATATTTGTTTAAATCACTTTGTAAATATTTTTTTTTGTTTTGTTTTTATGTATTTTTATTGTTTTGTTGCTATAATTATGAATTGTACCCACTTTTATGTATAGAGAAAACACAGGTTTGTGTGGGCATGAGCAGACTTGTCCCTGCTGTTACCTGCTTGCTGGGAGTGTAACCTGACAGCATGTTTGGGCTTTGTCCAGACCTCATGGGGGCTTGTGGCCACTGCTGCTTGGGCCCTAGCCAACCTGTTTGGGCTTGCTCAGACTTGTACCCCAGCACAGTGGGCAGGTCAGAGCCCAGCAGAGACTGCTCATGAAAGGGGCAGTGCCCAGGCTAGGAGCACAAACTCCCCAGGTCCCCAGCGCTGCTTACCCATTCCTCATCAACAAACCAATAAATTGCCTTATTGATCGACCCACCCGATTTTGGTGAGTGATTTCCAGCATGTCCCTCCCTGCAGGCCCGAGTCCCGTGTGTGGACGCTGATGCTGCTGCTGGGGACGTGCCTGCTGTACTGTGCCCGTGTCTCCGTGCCCATCTGCGCCGTGGCCCTCAGCTCCTACTTCCACTGGGACAAGAAGCAGTTTGGTGTCGTGCTCAGCAGCTTCTTCTGGGGTTACTGCTTGACACAGATCGTTGGAGGACACATCAGTGATCAGTATTGGAAATTATTCTCATGTTCTTGTTTTAATGACGCTTGGTTGGGTTTTGACCCCTCAGTTCTGAGCAGTGGCAGTGCCAGGTTTCACAGCCATGGGGTGAAGGGTCAGGGTGTCTGTGGGGACAAGCTCTGCTGAGAAGGGATGGGGGTAGTTTAGACTGTCCAGGTAGAAGCTGTGGATGTCTCATCCCTGGAAGTGATTCTAGGATCCTGTGAATACAGCTTTTTTATTTGATCTTTGTTTTCATTTCAGCACTTCCAGTCTTTCTGCCCTATATTCTCTTGCAATCTTTTCTCAAGCAAGTCCCCATACACTGTTTCCATCATGTTTAGAAAAACTGTCTCCATTGTGTCATATGAATTAAAAACCAAACAATTTCCCCAGCTGGCTATAAAGGAGGATCTGAATCATTACATGCTTGAGTCCCTTTCCCCAGCCAATCTATTCTTAGTGAGAGAGCTTTTCTATGAAATCTTTTGTGAGGAGGCCATGCCTGCAAGGGATGCATTATCGGCAGTGCACTGTGCTATTTAATTACGGTCCTTAAGAGTTTGCAAGAAAACACCCAAAGAAACCTGAATGGTAAAAAGCAGAGCTGATGATGTAAAAGATCAAATGGAAAACAGCCTCAGTAGTTAAGAGAAGCAGAATGGTGGCAGCATTTGGGCTCCCCCACCACCACCTTTAGAGAGCTGAGCTCAGTGCTGTGAGATCTCTGAGTGCTGGAGTTGGATGGGCAGGAGGTGAGAAGGGGAAAGGTCAGAGCTACTCCCCAAGGGCAAAAGAACAGGTTTGACCAAAAAGTTGCTCTTAAAAACAGGCTAAACTGGGAAGGGCACTTGAGTCTTGGCTGGAGGACTTTGCCCTTTTGCCCTCCTGTCTTTGATAATGTGTTTTCTGTCTTCCAGAATAGGAGGTGAGAAAGTCCTCCTCCTTTCAGCATCAGCCTGGGGGCTCCTCACAGTCCTCACCCCGCTACTCACCCACATCACTTCAGCCCATCTGGTGTTCATGACCTCCTCCAGGTTCCTCATGGGGCTGCTGCAAGGTGAGAGCCCTGTCCTGACCGTGTCTGTGTGTCTGTCTGTTCAGGGCTTCCTGGCACAGAGACTCACGTGCAGCACATTGAGATGCAAGTCCCATTGCTGGCAGTGCATGAACCCTTCCCATGGGTGTCTGTGCAATTTTCTGCCTCAAAACTGCCTCCACAGCCAGAACTTCCAGGGGAAAAGCCAGTGACATTTCTAGAGAAAGTCACTGACAAGTCATTCCCCTGCAGAGATCTCTCTGCTAGACAGGGGCTGCTGGCTTTGGAAATCATCTCTGGTCGTGTTTGGGTTTCCACATTTTAATACTCCCTCAAAACACTTGGAGAAAATTGGCCCTTGCCAAAACTTTTGGATAGTTTGAAGTGATTTTCCTTCCCTCTTGCCAAGCTCAGCACTGGGAAGTGCATTGGCACTGATGGATTTCCAGTAGCAGTGGCGTTGATGAAACAGGATTATGAAGAAAGCACAAACCTTTGATGGCAATGCATCCACTCCTTTTATTTTATATCCCTGTTTTGATTCACCAAAGGTTTTGCTGCTGTGTTTCAGTGTTTAGCTCACTCTGGATCTTTTAAATTTGTTTTTCGTTCGCCTTATTGCTCCCTGCCTTGCTGCTGTTTCTCTCAGGGGTGTATTTCCCATCCCTGGCCAGCCTGCTGTCCCAGAGGGTGCGGGAGAGCGAGCGAGCCTTCACCTACAGCACAGTGGGGACTGGATCACAGTTTGGGTGAGTTCAAAAGGCTTTGAGCAGCCAGTGACAGTCTCTGGACAGCGTGTGTGATGAAATGCCATTAAATAGTTGGAGGCAAAACTCACAGCCCAAAGTACACGTGGATTCATGGGTCCTCAAGGACTCCTGCTGCAGCTGAGGAAGCCTCAGGCAGTTGCTGTCCTGCCTGTCAAGGATTTATGTATTGTTTTCTCTTTCTTTTCAAAAAAGAAGGACTCTTTGCAACATTTAATTACTATGGGAAAAAGCCCAATTCAGTAGGAAGAGCAAGGGTCAGCCTGACATGGTCACCTGTCCTCTCTGACAGATGGGAAGAATAGAACTTCTCCATCTCTGCTGATCTCCATCAGAGTTTCCTTTCTAAATGGAAGGGTTGCTTAAAAGCCAAATAGAAACATCACTGTGTTGAATCACTTAGTTTTCCAGTGTTCTTTTGCTTCTTTACATATTCTCTGGGATACTGCACAGCAGAAATCTCCTTTTCTTTCCTCCATGATCATTTTTCAGTGAGGAGCACATGAGGGTGAGGTTCTTTGGGATTTCTCCTGCCAGTGAGAATCTGGCCCAAGATGCCAGGAACAGGACACGTTGCAGAGCCATGGTGGGACTGGTGGCAGCACCCACACATGCAGTGGCTGAGAAATTCACCCTTGTGAGGGTGCTGAGCCCTGGCACAGGGTGCCCAGAGAGCTATGGCTGCCCCTGCATCCCTGGAAGTGTCCAAGGCCAGGCTGGACAGGATTTGGAACAGCCTGGGACAGTGGAAAGTTCCCTGGCCATGGCAGGGGTGGAGTGGGATGAGCTTTGAGGTCCCTTCTGACCCAAATCTTTTTAGGATTCTGTGGTTCAGTGACAGCAGCACTGATCCCAGGGACAGTCTCCCATCAATGGGCTCAGTCTGGGCTCAGCCAGGCCAGTAAATCTGGGTGGTTTCCCTTGCAGAACGCTGCTGATTGGAGGTGCAGGATCTCTCCTCCTGGATTGGTACGGCTGGGAAAGTGTTTTCTACTTCTCTGGTTTGCTCACTTTGCTCTGGGTTTATTGCACCTGCAAATACCTCCTGAGTGAGAAAGGTGAGTCCAGCTGCATCCCTGGGGCTGGCACTGCTCCCAGGGATCTGGCAACTGATTCCTCTCTGTTATTTTCTGCAAATCCTGTGTGTTTCCAAGATCACCCCTGGTTTTACACAAAGGCCTTTTGTCAGATGTGTTCTATAATACACGCTGTGTCTCACCCAAGATCCCCAACCCAAAAACAAGGATTTGAGCTCTTGCAATGCTGATTTCCTATTTCAAGTCCCATGCTGGATTATATCATTGCTGAGAGCCTGATCTGGCTCCTCAGTACTCTTTAAGCACCAGTGAAAACACCAAACAGAGCATGATCTTCAAAGTGGATTAAGCTAAAGCAGGGCAAGATACTTACTCTGAACTAAGAGTATCTACACATAGAGCTTTTAAAAACCAGTTAATCCACAATATCTCTTCCCAAATAACTGCCTGGGAGTAATTCCACATATGGACAAACCATTACACCTGGCTTTATTATGGTGAGCCTGGTGTGTAGGAGCCCAGCTCACTGGGCCTGGTGCTGCACAGAATCCAAACTCAGTGCCTACCAAGGGACTTTAGTTTAGTTATAAAAGAGATATAACACATGGGTGAAGGTGGCTGGGTGGGGAGGGGTGTGGAAAAATCTTGGTCAGTGTAACAAGGTGTTTTCATGAGCATTCAGTGCTGGTAGAGCCAAAAAAACAAGGGTTAGAAGGAGATAAAAGTGGTTGTACAGCAGTGTCCCAGGGCTGCACAGGTAATTTCTGACCACAGCTTTTCTTTGGATGTTCTCTGCCCTGCAGAACTCACCATCCCCATGAACTATTTGACAAGAGGCCTCTCCATACCCAAGCAGACCAAAGTTCCCTGGAAGCAGCTGTTCAGGAAGGCACCGATCTGGTAGGCAGCTGCATGCATTGGCCAGGCTGGGAGCAGCCTCAGTTTTCTCCTCTCTGGGCTTATTTCTTCTGCCTCTGTGGCTTTTGTCCACTTATTTATATATTTGAGAAGCAGAAGCAGTTTTCTAATTCCTTCTGTATAAATAAAAGAACTGGAAAGGTAAGCTTGGCAGAGGTGGTTTGTGTTCTGTCCAGAGGACTGTCAGGCTGGAATGTTACTGGCAAATCTTGCAAATCTTTCTCATTCCCAGGCTGTTCCCCCTGGATGAGTCCCGTGCTCCTCTGAGTGATGTTTTCCACGGGTCTTGTTAGAAATGCTGATTGTAATGAGCTGCTGAGAAGTGCTGCTCAGGGGCACTGGGTGGCACGGGCTGTGCTCTCATTGCTGGCAAACATCTTTTTAATGGCCACTTTTCCTTTGGGATGCTGCACTGGGTACTGAAGCTCATCCAAGCTTGTTCCCAAGGGCTGTTTTAAGGCAGGGAGGAGGAGGAGGAGGATGGGGCTACAGGGCAGCAAACCCATTCCTGCCTTGAATAACAAATCTGATAACAAATCCCTAGAAAACCCTCAACAGCACTGCTTGGAGCAGGAGGGCTCCTGCAGGGCTGGAAGGGACTGGTGGGAAATGCAGTGCCATAATTAGCACTGCAATTAACCTCTCCTGGCCCCTGGGCTGTGAAGGAACCAGCTGCAAGGAGAAAGCTGAAAGGAGTGGTTATCTGTGACAAAAACCTCGGGAAGCCAAAAGGAGTAGTTATCCATGACAAAAAAATCTCAGGGATTTCTGCTAGGAGCTGCCGATAGCCAGTGCCCATTTCCCAGCCAGCATGACCTGTCACTGCTGATTGTTTCCTCTCAGCTCTGTATTTTCAGGGCTGTCATCATCGCTCAGCTCTCCACGGCCAGCACCTTCTTCACCCTCCTCTCCTGGCTGCCGACTTTCTTCAAGGAGACTTTTCCCGAGTCCAAGGTAGGTTGGCTCCACAGCAGAGGCATTGCTGTTCAGAGGAGCTGTGCTGGGAACCTGCCAGAAGGGGTGGGGAGGGAGGAAGAGGATGGCAGAGGGATTTGGTGGGAGCAGCCTGGGAGGCAGGAGCAGGTGGGAGGTTTTCCTGTGGGGTTAGAAGCCCTGGCATCACTGCACAGACTTCTGGAGATCTCTCCAGGTTGCAGAAGTTTCTGGTTGCTTGTTTAGGGATGCTGAAGGGTGCAGGGAAGAGCAGGTTGTATTGGGTTATAGACTGGTGTTCCTCTGAGGAAAAGACGATTTTCAAGTAGCACAAAGCTCATGACATTATGCTGGTGCAAATAACCATCATTCACTCCTAGGTTTTTTACAGGGTTTTTAACTGGACTGACATTGTACAGCTCAGACCTGCTGTGGAAATGATAATTGCCATTAATAAGGTGTACTTCAAAAATGACAAAAGCTTCCCTCTCCTCAGCTCCCATTTTTCAGGCAATACTCATCTGGACTGAGAGCTGGTATTTTCATCTTGTTCTCAGAAACTCAGTCTTCTCCACAATGGCTCTGTTAGGTTTTTACAATTTCCAGAGCTGCTTACAAATGCCTTTTCATATTACACATGTAAAGCTCTTTATGGCATACTTGATATTTATATTAAAATCATGTGTTAAACCAGCAAACATATTGTTGTGACAAGATCTGTGCACCTCGAGTAATGTGCTTGTGCAGCAGTAATTTACCATCTGTTAAGCATTATATCACGGTACCCTTATGTAAGATGCTCTACAGAGTGCTCCTGCAGCTGATAATCACTTTGTGCAGTTAAAAACGGGGGCTGAGGCTACTTGTAGTGCCAAATGTGGGGAGTCTGTGTCACCTGCTGGCCAAAATCCCTTGCTGCAGGTGGGCTGGGCTGCTGCCTGTGCCACCTGAGTGAAGGGTTTGGAGGGTTTGGCTGAGGTGATGGGCTGTGGGATAAGGTTGGGACTGATGTGCTGAGCAGCCCCAGCTGTTAGCAGAGAGCAGCACCCCACAAAACCCATGGGCTAACATGGTCAAAAATGACCAAAACCCAAATTTCAAAGGCATGGAAAGATGCAGATGGACCCTGATGTGATTTCCAGGAGCAGCTTTAACAAGATTATTCAAAACCAAGATGATTAAGCCCTCCCATTCATCCCAGATCCAGGCAGGACAGGGAGGTGCCTCCCCAGGGTGATGGCTCTGAGCAGAGGGGAGATGCTGGGCATGGTGGATGCATGGATGGATGAGTAGGTTCAACCAGCTGAGATGAAATCCAGCCCAGCCCACACTGATTTCAGCTCCTGTGGGATCTGGGCACCAAAGTGCCCCTGAGCAGCTGTAATCCAGCTGAGCATAATCGTCTGTGATTACAGCTGCAGCTCACTTCATTGAAAATGGGCCGAAGGATGTTGCTACCCATAATGTTACCTAATCCTGCCATCAGGAAATCCAGCTCTGCTCCCTCAGCCTCACACTGCAACGCTGCTAATGAGCTGGGAGCTGCTGGAAATTTTGCCAGCAGCTTTGCTGGGCACCCACAGGAAACCCACACTGAGCTTCCCAGGGCTCTGTGGCTCCTCACCACATCATCTTGCTGAGCAGTTAACTTTGCCACATTTAATCCCTCTTTCCCAGAGATTTCTGCTTCTCCCCTCGATGCAGCGTTGGTGAGGAAGAAGGAAATAGAAAAACCAAATCCAGAAATGCTACAGGCCTGTGATGCACCTGCTCCAGAGCTTGGAGCAGGGCAGAGCTGGCTCTGCAAAGGGGGTAGAGGTGCTGCAACAAGTCCTGAGTGCTTCATTATTTCTCCTTTCTACAGGTACCACAGACTGTCAAAATATTTGCCAACAACCTCAGCTCTGACAACAAATCTCTCTTGATTTTCACTTCTTTTCAGGGTTGGGTATTTAATGTAGTCCCCTGGCTGGTTGCAATTCCAACGAGCTTGTTCAGTGGATTTCTGTCTGATCATTTAATCAGTCAAGGTGAGAGCTCTTTATGGCTTTGTCTCATCTCTTATGTGATGTGAGAGGAGCACCTGGCTGGAGGAGGTGGGCTTGCTGGCATGGAGAACACCCAGCAAATAGACAATGTGAGGTTCTGATACAAAAGCAAAATAAATTCTCCAGTGTCCAAGCCCCATCCACGTGTTTGGGGCTCCCTTTGACTTCATTCGTAATATCCACCTGGAGATGAAATCTGGGCATCTGAAATCTACTCCTGTTGTAGTTTGCTGGCTGGACAAGTGCTCTGCTTAACTCCAAGTGTCCCTTTCTTCCCCAGGGTACAGAACCATCACCATTCGTAAGTTCATGCAGGTAAGAGATCTGAAGCTGTGGGACAAATACCTGAGTTTCCAGTTAAACCCTGATTATGTGACAGACTAGACCTTGTTTGGAGCTGGATGGAAACAGGGAAGATTTCCTGGCTTTGCACGTTAACTGGTGGTCAGGATGTGTGAAAGGAAATCCAGAGGAAAACCCTGGCTGAGGAGCAGAGCCTGGATTAATGGAAGCATTGAGCACAGTGAGTGCTCTGAAGGGGTTTTCTTTCACAGCCTGTCCCTGCTCATTCCAAATGACCCTTTGGGTAGTGAGGAAATAGCAATGCAAGGGTGAACAGAAATAGAAATGCTGGGTGAGAGCACAGTGTGTCCTCTGATCTGCAGCATCACATCCCTCTGGACAGACTTCTGACACTGAAGGACCTTGGGAGAGGGAAATAAAGAGGAGCAGAGGGTGCACACACACTCATGCCATTGGAAAAGGGAACAGTTTGTTCATGGCAGGAGTTACTTTCTTCCTTACAGAAAATGTGCTGTGGTGTTTAATTTTCCCTTTTTTCCAGGTCATTGGCTCTGGTGTCTCAAGCATTTTTGCTTTGTGCCTGGGCCAGACCTCCAGTTTCTGCAAAGCAATAGTGTTTGCCTCAGCCTCTGTTGGACTGCAGACCTTTAACCACAGGTGAGGAGAGCCATGGGGACGGTGGCCCTCAGCTCCCCTGCACATTTTGGGGTCTCAGAGGAGGCTGCTCCATCCTGACTATGAGAACAAGAACTGGCACTTGCTTGAGCATTGTGTTTGGGACCCTGTGAGGCTGTTGGATGTAATTTAGCAAACCTCTAGCATGGGAGGGCTTGGACCAGCCAGTATGAGGGGGATGGAGCAGGAGGGGAATTGTGTTGTGGCCCCTCTGAACACTGTGAGTTGATTTGTTTTCCTTCTGATACTCACCTGCTTTACTCTCAGCATCTCCCTTCTCCTGCCAGTGTTATTTCTGGTCCAGGACCTTTCCTTGTGTTTGACAAAGCAAACTGTGTAAATGATGGAGAAGCAGTCCTGTTCCATTCAAACAGCCATTTATTTTCCCCTCTCTGTGTCTCACCAGTGGCATTTCAGTAAACGTGCAGGACCTGGCCCCCTCGTGTGCTGGCTTGCTGTTTGGTAAGGGTTCTGTGGGGTTTCTGTGCTGCAGAGGTGGCACCTGCTGTGGGGACATCAGGGTTTGAGCAGGAGCAGCTCCGGGCAGGGTCTGCTCTGTGTGTGCAGTCTCAGCTTCCTTCTGCAATAAACCTGCAGTGCTGGGGGCAGGTAACACCACCAAGGTCATTTTTTATATCTGTGAGGAGCTCTGCTGCACCCAGGGGTGGGCTGGGGCTGTGTCAGTGCTCTCTGTCAATTGTCCAGAGAAGCTGTGGCTGCTCCATCCCTGGAAGTGTCCAAGGCCAGGCTGAACAGGGCTTGGAGCAACCTGGGACAGTGGAAGGTGTCCCTGCCCATGGCAGAGGATGGAATGAGATGAGATGAGATTTAAGGTCCATCCCTGCTCAAAGCAGTCATTGATTCCATGATCAGAATTTTGCCAGCATGCAGACTGGGGGTTGGTGGGAGCTCTGATGAAACTGCTCGTGTCTGTGTGTTTTCACAATTTCTTTTCACACCTTTTCTTCCCAGGGGTTGCAAATACAGGTGGAGCCCTACTAGGTAAAGTGATTTCCTCATCCTTTCAGCTCATCCTTTCCTGGGAGCCCTCTCCCTGCAGAGGGCAGGATCCAGCCCAGAGCCTTTGCATGTGTTTCTCTTCTCTGCAGGTGTCATTTGTGTGTACCTGGCTGGATACCTGATTGAGACCACTGGCTCCTGGATTTCTGTTTTCAACCTGGTGGCTGCTGTCAACAGCATTGGGCTCTGCACATTCCTCCTGTTTGGAGAGGCGCAGAGGGTGGACACAGACTCTGTGTATGTGGATCTCTAGAGATGAGCCCGAGGAGCAGCTGAAGGACAGGAAAGTGTCACATCTATGGATCATTCTTGCACAAGTGCCAAAGAACATTTTACTTTTTTTTAGGTGTTTTAACAGGAAAAACCATGCTGAAACCAAGTACATAATGGGTCTGGATGAAACCCATGGGAGAAAAGAAATTTAAGAGTTCATTTTTTTTGCTCAGGGCTTTAGCTGGTGGCTTGCAGAGCCACCAGCTCAATGATTCCAGTGAGGATGTGCTCTGTGGGACCAGTTTGTCCCAGTCTGTGTCTCGTGGACAAATATCCTTGTGGCCAAAGCAGCTGTTTCCCAAGGCTGCTGTGGTTCCCTGCCCTCTTGAAGGAAGCTGCTTTTCCACCTTGGAGTGGGGCTCCCATGCTCTGCTGTCCTGGGCCCAGCTGGCTCTGGGGCTGCTGTGCCACCAGGTGTCCCCTGAGGTGTGACAGGAACATCCCAACAGTACCTCTGCCCTTAACCCTGCGTGTGCCTTCCTCCTGCAGCAGGTACCAGCCAGTTCCCAGGGCTTGGGTGAGTTCCAGGCTTCCCTTCAGGGGATGTGTGGCTGGATGTGTGCCCTGGAGCCAGGGCCATGGGGCTGTGTCAGTGCTGCTGTCACAGAGCTGGGAGGGGGCTCCAAGCCAAGCCTGGCTTTGCTCGAGCACCCCAGGTCTCCCTTCTGTGCCTGGTGGCTTCAGCCCAGCATGAGAGCAGAGCTGAGCTCAGGGCAGGCTTAGCTGGGCTCACCTTGCAGTGCAGCAGCAGCTGAGGAATCCCCCTGGAACTGATTTGTTAAATGCTGTGAATGTATGGGAAGAGCTGGTCACACTCTGTGCTGTTGATCTGCAACTCCCAAATGCTTTCTGCATCATTACATGTGTCCCCCACGTGCTCTCAAAGGGCTGAGGGAGACTTTCCAAAGAGCTTGGCATGGACAGGTTTCATTTCTATGTTAAGCATAAATCAAATTTCTGCACTGGGCATCCTCAGGGGTGTGGGTCCCTGTGGTTCCCTGTGTCAGAGGGAAATACTTGGCTGTAGACACCTCTGAGCCTGAATGTCTTAAAGTTATTTATAAGTATTTTAGAATTTAAGCTCCAAATGCTGTATTTTATGTACTTGAGGCCTGATTCTGCATGCTTGTTTTGAGTGGTACTCCCACCAAATCCAACACTATTTCTTGAAGGGGAGGATCTACCCAGCCTCCAGTGTTTGGTTCTGTAGGATCAATTTTAAAGGAGAATTTTATATTAAAGCAATTCATTGCTTCTTCTCTAATGCCTTGATTGCAGCCTGAAAGGATCTCTTGGGTTTCTCTAATGCTTACAAGAAAACTCAGGCTGAGGAGCAGGTTTCCCAAGGACCTTGCAGTGCAGGAAACCTATAGGTTCAGGTGAAAAAAAAAAATCCTATTATCCTCTTTATCCTCTTCCTCACCTTTTTTCTTTTTTTTGGCCACATTTCTTCTTGGAAGACCTTTTGAAACCATGTGAAGTTTCTGATTAGCCTGGTTTGTAGTGACAATACTGACAGCATTGTAATTGCAGAGACACTAACGAGCATCACTAAACTGAGCTGAGCCACTTACTGGGCAGAGTTAGAGACCAGGATGAAACTGCCTGATGTCTTCCCAAGAGAATAAAGAATCAATGTGGCCTGACTGGGGACAGAGAGATGAGAAAGTATTTTGTTTTTCTCCTTCTGTGCTCCTTTTTTTCTCTGAAAGGCTGTTTGCTACCACAGGTACCACTCTGTATCGGGGTGCTGCAGAGCCAGGAGCTGGGAGGGGTAAATTGGGAAGAAGACCCAGAACAACAAACACAAACACAGCCAGGCTTGCCAAAGAGACCCGAGGCAGTGCAGCCATCTCTGACAGCTTGTCCTTTGTCCAGTCTGAGCAGATTGCTTGCATGACCTTTTCTATAGAAAAACAAAACAAAAAACCCTCATGGGTTTTCTGGGGTTTTAGAATATCTTCCCTGGCCATTCAGTGCTGCAGGTCGGGAGCTTAGGGAGTCAATTCTGGCTCTCTTTGCTGGTTGCACCATTTCTTGTGGAGGAGTTAATGAGTTTAAATTACTGACGTTTGAATCAGGCTGCCTGGCCACCCCTTGGATCTGGGAAATTTGGAACTGCTCTTCAAAGGCAAGTGTTGGGCTGTGCCATCCCTGTGAATGCAGCTAACACTGCAGTGAGCTGTCCAAGTTTCCTGTCTCTGTAACTGGCTAAGTTAAATGTTTGACCTACACTTGAGGCTTGTTTCATCAATCATACCTCTTCAGTGAAGTATTGGAACCGTTTTGCATATCTGTACTGTTATTTGTTTAAGCCAAAGCTTGTGGTCTGCGAGTTTTTGCTATGGAAGGACCTAAAAAAAAATAAAGGCAGTGAATCGTTTGCAAACTGTGGTTTTCCTTTGACTGCAGAGGTGTTAATTTGTGTGATCAGTGAGGGACAGAGGAGTATATTTGATGTGATTAACTCCCGGGGGAGGCTGTGCAGGGACAGTATCTGGGCTGGCAGATTTTCACAGCATCCTCACGTGTACTTGTACATCAGGCTCGGAGTTCATCCAGCTCCATCTCCTCACTGATTTGGGAAAAATGAATGAAAAGCTGCCTTCAGCAAAGGTGTGGACAGAAAAGCATCAGCAGCCATGATCCAACATCCCTTGTTAAGAGTAATGACACAAACGAAGTGATTCTTGTGTGAGGTGGGACACACCCCGCAGGCAGATCACCTTCCACGTGGGGATCATGCCAAAAAACAAATAAAAAAAACATTCCCACCTTTTAATGCATCCTGGCTGATAGGTTCGAGCAGATGCCAACAGAGGGAGCTGTGAGATCTGGGATGTGGCAGCTCCTGGCCAGGTTGCTGAGGTTGCTGAGCCGGACCCTGGCACAGCTGGCACAGCTGGCAGAGCTGGACCCTGGCACAGCTGGCAGAGCCTGGCCCTGCCCACAAGCAGCCCTGGCTGCTGGCTCAGCCTTTGGGAGCCCCAGGATTTGCTGTCCCAGCGTTCACTTCCACCCCTCACGGGACAATTGCAGTTATTGTAGGGTGGAAAAGTTTTGGACACGTTTTAAAAGGAGAAATAGCCATTAAATGAATTTTAACACCTCATCTATAGGGTCATGTAATTCAGAGAATATCTCTAAGTGCTCTACACCCCTTTTAATTTTGTCATCAATGTGTTCAGGAAAAAAGCCAACATGAAACTTGGTGGCATGAAAATTATGCTGAGGATAATTGAGCTGAGTACAAGTTATCTTCACCTTTCCCTGTCTTTTTGCTCCCTTTACAGAGGTATCAACAATCTCTGACATGCACATTTGAACTTTTAGGTCATTTAGGTGATTTAAGGCTTTTCAGCTCCAAGAAGCCACAAACCCACCTTAAAGCCCTTCAATGTGCAGAGCCTGAGAAAAGAGAGTTTTTTGTTTGTTTGTATTTAAATAACACTTTTTTTTTTTTTTTTAAAACTTTCCTTTTTTTGGTCTTTTTTTTCAGCCACTCTCCTTAAGTTGTCAGTGTCTCAGGTTGGATCCCAACTGAGCAAGCAGGGGCAGGCACAGAGCAAAAGGGCCTTAAAGGCTGATCAGTGACCTTGTGTTGCTGCTGGGGATTGGTTTATATTTAAATTATTTGGGATATATTCCATATCTGGCTGGAGATCATTAGAAGGATCCTGTTTTATTGCAGTTTGCATAACACTAAATCAATAAATACATTCAAGCAGATGGAAAGCAAAACACAGGAGGAGAGTAGCACTATTTGGAGGAGAAAAGAGCACTCCTCACGGATAGTTTTGCCTGGAGTACACAAGCAGATGCTCTCACAGCAGAGACCTGATCTAACATCCACCTGGCAGCTCCCCAGGGCTGGGCCATGCCCCAAAGACAGCAGCTCTCAAAGGGCACCCAGTCCTGTAACAAGCAAAATATCACCATTTATTGCAGCCCTGACCTACTGCATGGCAAGTAATGAGGAATTTTCCATTTCAAACTTTAATGCAATAATTAAGATGTCCATTAAGGTCTTTACAGTTTGGCTGGTTGTAATTAAAAATGGGTTGATGGGGGTGCAATGGCAGGGAGTTGCAGTCCAGGGCATCAAGCTCCCACCAGCAGCTTCATGTGCTTTCTTTTCTGTTTGGTTTCTCTCTTAAAAAAAATTTCTCTGGTTTGGGTTGTAACTGTCCCCAGAGCATGAAAAAAAAAACCATGAAGAACAGTCTTAGCTCCCACAAGTACAACTTGGGTTTAAAAAAGAGGTTTTTTTTCTACAACACCTCCAAACTCCTGATCCTGCTGCAGTGCAGTTTGTGGGGATGTCTCTCAGCAGTGACAGGGTTTTTATGCTCCAGTTGATTTCCAAACTGGTGTAGCTCCTACTCACACAGTTTCTGGTGCAGGATTAAGGGTGGGGTAGGTTTTAATCCAATAATGGAATGAGATGAAACCCCCAGATAAACCCACATCTTCCAAAGTGTCTCTGCTCCTGGGAGGCCAAAGTCCCATTATCCAGTAGTTGGATTTGGCCTTCTAAAGCAGGACCGAAACATTAGAAAATTTTGTTCCCAAATCACCAGATTTTTGCAAAGGATTAAGAAAAATTAATGATTTGACTGAAGAAGTAGCTGCCAGAAAAGCTTTTGCTGATCCCTTGAATCCCTTCCCGAATTGCTTTCCCTGCTCTTTACAACTCCCAATATATGGGTGACTTGCTCTGATGTCTCCAAACACAATGCTGGGCATGATCTTGTGCAACTCTGACATTCCCTATTCTCTAAAAAATTGTTTTTCATTTCAGCTCCAAAGGCAAAAAAAAGATTGCAATCCCACTTCCAAGGAAGACAATGGAAATGAACACGTGTAGCAATTACCAGGAGGATTTTATACAAAGAATTAGCAACCTACTCACGCATGTCCCGCATTCTCATTAAAGGCAAACTGTTTGTTGGTGACAGGGGATTTTCCTGTGCAACCATCTAGGCTCGTTGCAGCTGTTAAATTCCTTTCATGTCGGCTTTTCTCGCCCCTCTCCTACCAAGTTTCAGACAAACCCACTCGTTTACAGCCTCTCCCGTGTGAGAGCTACAGGTGGGGTGGATGTTCCATGAGTCTCATCCTCAGCCCTTCAGATGCTCAGAGCTGCTGTGGTCCCTGGCTGGGCCCAGAAACCTTTTTATATTTTGCTTTCATTTTGCCCCAAATGTGCCCACAAACCTGGTGTCACAAATTTCTTGGTTTCAGTCACCTCTGTGTGGTTTTGCTGCTGAGCCAACCTACTCCTCAGAGCCTGCAGATCTCCCTCCAGCTCCTCCATTCCCCTGCCCCATTCTCCAAAACCCCTTTCAGGTTTTGGGGAGCAGACAAGGCCCCCATGTGTCCCCAGGCTCATGGGAGGGAGGATGTATCCTCTCACTGTGCATCCCAGACTCCGGTCAGTCCCTGGTTATTTAGCAAAATAAACCCCCTGAACAAGAAGTATTATCAGCAGGAGCATAATCAGATATCAGAGAGGAGGTCTTTAGATGAGTAATTTATTGAGATCTCTTATTTCATTTTATTTCAGCCCATCTGGAACACGATTGTGCTTTGGAAAGGGCTGGAGGCTGCAGTTCCCACTGCAGGAGCCACCTGGACCAGAAGAGCTCAGCATAAACTCCCGTCCTTGCAATCTCATTTTACAGAATTCTCTAAGTAGGACACGCACTGCAGCCAAGTGGTGACCTGAGAAATGTTTGCAGAGCCCTGGGCTGTCCTTCCAGGAGCGTCAGGGCTGTGGGAACAGGGGCTGTTCTGCACTGGACACAGGGTTTGGGTCCAGGACCAGACAAACCCTGTAAGAGTGGTGCTGCTCTTTGGGGATTTTGTGCCTGGAATCAACTCGGAGTACCACATTTAAATTTTGCTTTAGCACCCACCCTTCTCTGGCAGGCTTAATGCAGAGCTTAAAACTAGAGCATGGGCAAGAAATTACATATTTTGGCATTTCCAGGGCTTTGGTGTTTGCAGGTGAATCTTTACCACTTGCCTGTCAGAGCATATCACTGCTCTCACACCAAAGACTCAGTTTTCTCTCTTTTTCTTAACTGCAGTGCCAATTTTTTATCCTCTTCTCTTCATCCTCTCCCTCCTCCTCCTCCTTGGAGATTTCTGGATTAAAGAATAAAGCAGTGAATTGATTTCCTGAACGTGCATTAGAGAGGATTATTCCAGGAGATTCATCCGTGTTTGCTGGATTAATATTTCCAGGGAAGCAGCTTCGATCTCAGCCAATACTTCTCTCAACATTGCCTGAAATTTCTATTTCAGGCAAGAAGGAGCATTGGGAATGGCAGGAGACAGAGAGCAGAAGTTCTCAGCACTATTTGAGCTTTGGTATCTATTGAAACAACAAGATTTCTCATGTAAATATGTGAAAGGTGTGAATCCTGCCTTTTCTTTACTCTGCTAATAATGAAGAATAAAACCAGACACATGCCAGGCAGGCATAGAAATCACTCCAGCACCAGGGAAACAGGGAGAAATCTCTGTGAGGCGTCACTTGCCACCAGCAGCACCCTCTGAGAGAGTGGCACAGCATCCAAACAAAATGGGGCTCTGTCCAGTTAATTAATTTGGCCTCTGTGCTCTACACAAACATAGCAGATCAAGAACCTGTTACATTATAAGAGTGATCTGGGAAGTCTTACAGCAATACAAATCTGAATGATCCTTCAGAGGTAACAACCAGAGCAGAGCCAAAGCTTCCTCCCTCCTGGTCTCTTGCACGTGAGGAGACACTGTTTATAACTGAGCAGAAGAGGCAAAACCTCCTCCCAGGAGAGGTGGAGGCGAGTCAGCCCCAAACCCTAATTGAGACCTCTGAGACCAGCCTCAGATGTCAGCAGCTGGGCAAACAATGGTGGCTCCTCTGGTGCTTGGGTGGATCAGCTGGGCTGCCCTTTAGCAGGCTGGTGATGGTCAAAAGAAAAGAAGAATGGAATAAAAAATTCAGATGTTATGAGGCATAGTAAAGGAGAACAGTGAAGGAAAGTTATCTTCATTTTTGTGCTGCCCTCCAAGCCAAGAGAGCACTGGGTGTTACAGCCACACTCTTCTGAGTCTGAAATTCTTGGGTTCAAGAGCTGGTTTGATTTTTGTTTCCAGCCTCAGCCTAGGAGGACCAGAGCAGGAAACCATGAAGTGTCAAAGACAATCATCAATGTCTGTGAGCCTGGGGAGAGAAACAGAAACAGGGCCACTGCAAGCTCAGTGCAAGGCATGGGGAAAGCTGAAGGATCAGGATGGGAGGAAGGATGGAGCTCCACCTGCCTGAGATCATCCCAGCACTCAGGGCAGGAGATGAGAATGGGGGAATTTAACTCCTGAAAAAGCAAAGATCTGGCCAGGAGGCTGGGAGAGTGGTGTGGGTGGGAAAATCCCAGTGTGAGTACATCTTACCCCTCCTTATCTCCCTGCTTTGGTCTGGCTCCCAGGGATGATGTTTGTCTTGGACAGGTGACACCACTCCTGGTAGAGCAGCCAGAGAGAGCAAAGCAAGAATTTGAAACAAGCAACAAACAGAACAAATGGATTTGCATTTTTTCAGAACCACCAGGAACCTGGAGGAATAATTTTTCCAGCTGATGCTCAGCACTCAGCAGTAGGAACATTGCCACTGCTCTGTTTGGGACACTGAAATGCAGAAACATGATGTGACACAAAGAATAAGTGCAAACCACATGATTTATTTATTAGCTCCTCACATGATGAGTGTTAGCTCATGCCTCAGCAGTGCTTTGCCAACAGGAGTGTTATCTTGCTCAGCTTCAGACAGAAACTTCAAGTTGAGACACAGATTGAAACATCTTTTTGTGGTTCCTCATGTTTTTCCTTTTTTTTCCTGTAGGAATCACAGTAATCTCCCTTCCCTTTCCCCATGGCAGAAGTATCTCACAACAAGTCATCCTCTTTTTGCTTTCTGCAACAAAAGCAGAATATGAGACTTCTGTGTACCTCTGAGTACCTGAACTGGGACAGCTGGACAGTATCTTCCTTTTCTCCCAATTTCCAGCTTTCTGCAAATAATGTTATGTCTCTACAAGATTCCTTTCCCCTCCTCAAGATCCGAAAAAAACCAGCTCTTCAAACAAAACATTTGGGCTTCAATTTGGAAATAATCCTCGGGAATCTCTCTTGGATTCATTTTCCAAATGTTTTGAGTGAAAAACTTCAACCAGATGGCGCCCAAGAGAGCTCTGCTCCTCTCTGCAGTTTTCAGCTCTGATATAACTTATCACCAACTGCAAAAGAGCTTTTTTCAGACTGCTCCTTGCCACAGCCCTTACCAGCACCCCCTTGGAGACACAGCTCTGTAATCCAAACTGCACTGGGGAAGAGATTCCTTTAACCAGGGCAGTGAAACGTGCTGTTCCTCAGCTCCCAAATCTTTGTACAGAGCTGGGGAGGCACCTGGGGCCTCTCCCTGCTTCCCACGGCAGTTTTACTGTAGGGAAGGGAGAGAAAACAGGAGTGCAATGCAAAGCTCAGCCCTGGGAGCCCAAGTGCTCCATGTAAATCCTCTCCTGAGCAGCAGCACTGCTTTCTTGATAAACGATGCTCCATCCTGAAGTGTCGAAAGGAAAGAAAAAAAAAAAACATTTTTCCCCCTCCTACTTCTCTCTAGTTATTTTTGACAAGCTGGAAGAGGAGAGGGGGAGAGGGAAAGGCTGAGGCATGTTTGATATACACTTTTGACGGAGCTTTTACTTTATTATGTTTAATTGAAAAGTGTTAACGTCGTCCGACATGAATATTCAGCTGATGCCTTTTGGTGCCGTTCCAGGAGTTACGATCGCCTGTGATTCCACTGCAGCTTCTCAGCACGGAGCCCTGTCAAAGCCAGAGTGACAGTGGGGAAGCTATTAATTGAAATAGCTTCATTAATTAGTAATTAACAGCAGGGTAATGACTATGTCACACATCGTATTTCAATGAATGCCCTTCATGTGTTATGGGGCTTTTAATTAAAGAATATGCATTTTAATTAAAGGCAAGTTTGGCCCTTTGGCCTCTGGAATACAAAAGATGTTTCTAACTTTCAAGGCTGGGAGGAGGAAAGGTTAGTGTGGGGAAAGCCAGGCTGAGTGCAAGTCGTTTCAAAGTTAAATCCCTGGTGCTGCTGTGGCTCCGGGATGGGTGAGGAGAAGCTGTGTCTGTAGGGTCTGTGAGGAAAGCTGGGCCCAGGAAAACCCCAAGCTGGCAGCCAGGGTGTCACTGGAAGCTGCTGTGCACCGTGTTTGAGCCAGCAGCTGCACTTGTGTCCAGCTGAGGGAAAGGATGGGGATTTGGGACAGGACAGCTCCCATCTTCATGGGGATTCCTTGGGAAGAAAGTTCCTGCCACTCCTGAGACATGCTCAAGAGCTGGAGAGGATCATCTCCATGAACCAAATGGAATTAATTACACCAGATTTTAGTCTTTGCACATTCCACTGGTTAGGATTTGCCCTGGGACCGGAGTGGGAACAGTGTTGGTTGCTCTCTAAGCACAGCTCTCTCTGGAATGATCTCACACATATGGTGGGAAAGGCAACGGGGAGGTTTGAAATACATGGACTATACAATGAGCATCAGGGGAAAGTTTAGGAAAACAAATCCAAAGTGCCTGAGAGCTATTTACAGTCCCAAGCAAAAAAAACCTTGAAACCCCACAAAACAATAAAACCTGAACCCAACCAGGCTCACCCACCAAAAGGGTTACTTTACATTGCGATCAAAACCACATTTATGTTTTTAAAACAAAAAAACTTCAAACTAGCCCCTTTCAAAAATAAACTCTACTCCCCTGACATCCCGATCTGAAGGACTGAAGAGAAGCTTCCCAAATGTGATGAGGATTAGATGAGCGAGACATTGCATTTCAAAGAGAAAATGGCACTTCAAAGGCAGCTCCAGCCCATATTGAAGTCCCCACCCAGGAGGTCTCTGCCTGGGGGGATCAGCCAAGGTGGAGGCGGTGGCTGCTGCAGGAGAGAGGCTGGGAAGGGCAGGAGACAGCCCCACACCTTCATGAGGGCACCTGGCATCTGGCTCAGGACCACGGAGTTTTTGGGAAGCTCATTTGCCTCTCCTGGCTCATGATGCTGTTTGGAAAGTCTCTGCTTTGCCCTGTGCTGCTGAAATGTCAGAGGTGTAATTGTGACTTTAATCTGTCCCAGAAATGAATTTATTAAAGAACTGAGAGCGTGTCCTGCCTCCTCACCTGGCCATTGCCAGAGGCTGTTGAGTGAGGTGTCCTTTACCTTGCTGTCACATTCCCAGCGTGTCTGGGGATGCTCAATCCCTCCAGGAGCACAGGCTGCCCCCTCCATCCCTCACACCATTTCCAATGAGCAGGCCAAACGTTGTCTCAATTTATGGGCTGCAGAAGAAATTGTGATAAAACTGACTCATAAAAGCCACTAGTTCCACCAGGTGAAGATAATTTATGCTACTCTTCAGGCTAAAATACAGCCCTCTGCTTGCACTGCAGCACTGAACTCCTCCAGCATCTCTTCAGCCTCATCAGAGAGGATGCAGAGAGATCTGAGAGCTCCTGGAACCCACCAGCACTAATTGAGCCCACCCTGGGTGTTGGCATGGACCAAACCCTTCCAGCCCCCCTAGAGCCCCCATGGATGTCATAGCTGGAAACTGGGACACTGGGAGGCACCAAGCTGAGCCTTGGTGGCTGTGGAGCAAAACAAGGAGATGCAGAGGAAATAGAGTTTGGAGCACAGTGGACTGGGGTGGTGAGAGACCATCTGCCAAATCCCTTCTGCCGCTGAAAGGAAATCCGTGGGGAAAACGAGCGGATGTCGAAATTCAGAGTTCAGCTTTGGAGGAGAGGGGCTGGGGGGAGGGAAAATGTGTGAATCACTCAGGGTATCCAAGTATGGTAATTAATGTTAATAACGTTAAATAATTTAAATGGACAAGCAGTATTTTATATTATATTTCTTTGGCACTTTTACTGGTGTCACACTGGGTTTGTCCTTGTCCCTTGGATCAGTAACATCCCATTCATTGTGAGGAAAACCAAGAGTGACTTCAGGGTGAGCAATTGTTACAAAAACTATCTATTTTTCTTGTAATATTTCCCAAAGTAATATTCCAGGCTTGAAATTCCTATATAGGAATGTAAATCGTGCAGACAGAAATGATTTATTTCCTTTGCACCAGCAGGGATTTTGTGCAATTGTGGGAAGATGGACCATGTTTGTGTTCTCCACAAGGCTTCTGTGTGTACATTTTGCTGTTGCACTTGCTCAGACTCTAAGAACAGCACATTTTAGACGTATTTTCACCTTTTAGGCTCTACATCCTCTGGATTTGATCTTACAACTTGTACCCAAGTTCTAACCAAGCTGGAAGGGAAGGTGCCATCACACTGTATGCTAAAAAAACCCTTTGGTTTTACCAGAATTGCTGTTTAAGTGCTGCTGCTGTGCTCAGCTATGTGTAAAATACGGAGAATGGGTTTGCCTCCTGAATACGGCTGCTTGGAAAATGATATATGAATTTTTAGAAGGAAAATTGCTCCCTATGCAAACAAACCGAAGCCCTTTGCAAATTCTGCCCATGGAAAATTCATCAAAGTCCAGTCAAACCCCAGTTCAGATGGAGGATAGGAGTCTGGCTGCTCTCTGTGTGAAATCTTGGCCACAACTTTCCTTTTTATCTGCAGACACAGCAAGAAAGCCCAGCCTGGATGTGACCCACCCTGAGCAGAGCAGGGTTTGGTCTCGGTTTGTGGCCACTGCAATTTGGGGCTGATGGTCACAGAACCACAGAAGGGTTTGCTTGGGATGGACCTTAAAGATCATCCAGTGCCACCCCTGCCATGGCAGGGACA
>PYHW01010190.1:1552748-1580942 GCA_013186435.1 Turdus rufiventris | reverse complement strand
TTTACAAGATTAAATGAAATCCAAACAGCCCCAAAATGAATTGAAAGCCCCTGTAAAAACCTGACCTTGCCCTGCTCTCCCTCTGCTGCCCCACAGCTCCAGGAGGGACCAACCTGGCCCTTTCTTCCTCTGCTTTTTTCTTTTTTCATGCCTTGTTTGTTGTGTACCACAAGTTGCCTCATCGCTTTCAAATCAAACATCTTCTTCCTTTCTGCTCCCAGAAATTAAAAAGTGGCAAGGTCTTTTTCTTTTTTTTCTTCTTTCTTTTTTTTTTTTTTTGTTATGTTTTGTTTTTTTGAACAGCAAGATTAAAAGTCTTTTGAAGAATAATGTTTTCCTAAGTTTTAGCTGACATTCAATTTTAATGACTTTTTAAACAAAGTAACTATTAACTGTGCATCGTTTTATAGTTTCCTGATGTCTGACAGGTGTTTTTGCCCATGTGGGAAACAGATGCTAATAACGTTTTCCCTAATAGCTCATAAATAATAAGCATTTAGCATTTTCCTTTGTATACTGCTCTGTCAATAGACAATTTACTTTTCAGAAGCCACAACATTTTCCTGTCAATCAGCTTTAGCCTCGGGCACTTTTTGGTGATTAGAAACCCCTTAGAGAGAGAGAACTCCAAATTAGTTTTAAATAAAAAATAAGAATATTCATGCTGTTGAACATCTAAAGGTAAAAAAAAAAAAAAAGAGAGAGAGAGATCTGGGTACATAAATATCACTGGTGGGGTATTAATACTTCATAGAACTAGAGTGACCAACTGCTCTCAGGAGGAATGCAGCAAAGACAAGCACATGACACAAAGAAAGTAATGTATGCTGGAGAAAAAAACTTTTTATTAAAAAAAAAGTAATTTGAGGGTTTGCTAAAAAAGCTTTAGCTCTAGGAGAATGATATCACCTTCTCATTTGGAAAATAAGCAGCAAATCTCTCACAGTGCTTGGTGCCCACCACGGTGTCTCACTCCTTTGATATGCCTTGGATCTCACCATGACATTTTGTCTCTTTGCAGAAGAGGGATGGGGTGAAGCCAAAATCTCTCCCTCTGAGGGAAGAGCAGATGCAGAACTGGGGAGCCCTCGGTGGTTGGCACCAAAGGCAGGAGGTGGCTGGAGGACCTCAGGGACCTCGTGGAGCAGGAGCAGCTCTCAGGCAATTGTCATCCCTGGTTCATCCCTGCAGAAATCCTCCCCTTCTCACATCACAACAAGGCCAGAGAGGGGCACAGGCATCTCCTGTCAAACCTTTCAGCCTCCACTCTAACATCTGTGCAAATCCGAGGCAAAAACATTTTTAACAAACTCCATTTCAATCAGCCTTTTCCTCTCGTAAATCACAATAAACGGCACTTTGGAAAAGTGGACATCTTTGGAAAAATAGGAGCCTGGTGCTCCAGGATTCAAACCCATTTCTGGTGGTGCTGTGTTCAGATTTCACACTGGTTTTCCATCACCAGACTTGGTCACATCAGTGTTTTGGGGGTTGTGGGACCTTTGCAGAGCTCTGGTCCCAGCTGGAGACAGGGCACCAATATGGACAGAGAATATACACAGTTTGGCCTTTTCTGCATAATGAGCTGGAATTCATGGATTTCACTCTTCATTAGCCTTACATCACCACTCTGCATTGTAATCTGCAGCTCTTGTGCCAAATTCATTTTCTCATTCATTTTCCCAGAGAAATGGAGTGATGCAACCTTTGCCAGCCAGTACAAGAGCCAGATTTCTTTTTTTTTTTTTTTTCTGAAGAGAAAGTGGCCTCATTTATTCAAACATATTGACCTGAAACTGTGCACACTGACATACCTGCAGCTGCCCTGAGCACCATCCAGCCCAGGGGGTCTTAGTTAATCAAATGTAAACATGAATATTGCAGTGACAGAAAATGCAGGTATCACAGAGAAACAAGACAAAGGGTCAGACACTGCCTCGGTTCTTCTGGTTGATTTTTCTCCCTGAATGGAGGGAAAGGAAACTTTTGCCCTCCAAATGAAGCAGTTCCTCAATACCCAAATGTGACAGCAGTGATGTGACTCATGTGACTCTTCCTTCCTGAGCAGCAGTGCCACACCAAACCCTTGTGAAGGGACAGCTACAGAAGGGCTAAATGACTTGGATTTAGCATCAGCACTGAGGTGAGGGAGCCTGGGTTTCTCTAAGCAATTCTGGTTGCCCATGCAGAAGGCAAACATGCCTGGTGTTTCAATTCACATGTGGTGACTTTCTAATAATAGGGGTGTTAATTGAGAGCAGAATAGCTCAAGCAGGTGAGTAAAAAATTAGCTGAGGCTGCTGCTTTTAGCAAACACACCATGGCACATCTGTAGGCCGGG
The DNA here is from genome assembly GCA_013186435.1 of Turdus rufiventris. Classification (NCBI taxonomy): domain Eukaryota; kingdom Metazoa; phylum Chordata; class Aves; order Passeriformes; family Turdidae; genus Turdus; species Turdus rufiventris. The sequence goes on along the minus strand of PYHW01010190.1, from coordinate 1,578,601 downwards.
AATCACTTTTGCATATCTAATTTTTCAAGATAAAAGGTGGTTGTTCTGGAAGCAAAAAGGCTTCTGGCAGCAGGCTGGGGTGTTGTGTTATCCCTCACCACCCAGAGGAGCTCCAGCCAACAGCCCTGGCATCACCAACTGCCCAGGGCTGGTTTTGTTCAACACCCTCTGGTCCCTTCCCAGCTTGACAATGTCCTTCAAGAGCTGATTGCTAGGATTAGTTGGGAGGAGAGCAAGCTTGATGGTTGGTACTGCTGGGATCACAATTCTTTTTCATGGTCTGGATGCTGATGGAGCACCAAAACCTGCGAGAAGTTTGGAGATTTGCTCTCCAGATGGTGTTGGGTGGGAATTGTCACTGCTGAGTGCTAAGTGTAGAAGGTTGGAAAGAAACCTGAAAGGCTCATGACACCTTTCTGTCTGTTATTTTTCATTCATCTACTCCTTGGTAATCATCTCCCACCATTCCTACCAGTTCCAAACCCTTTATCAGTGGCTCAGGCTCCTGCATGGGATCAGCTCAAGCCGATCTCCTTGGCCAACCTCCACCTGAAAAGGAGGAAGAAGCTCTTAAAACCCACACACATCCTTAGGAGAATTTCTTTTGTACATCAGAGTGATGGAAAGGAATCAGAAGAATCCCAAGGAGCTATTTCAGCACATTAAACCCCAATTCTTTCTACCCTCAAATTATGCCTGGTTCTGGTCTTCTCCCTCCCCTTTTTTTTGGCTTACTACACTCCAAAAGGTAACTGCCCCAAAAGCTACCTTGTTAATTTTTCCTCTCTGAGCAGTTGGGATGAAACATATGCCATTAGACCTGATGTCCCCAGCTAAAACCCCTGTCACATCACTAAATATTTTAGCAAATAAAAAATTTTTTAAACACGCGGCCAGATGTCCACATTGACATAGTGCTTAAGGCGTTTGACTGATAAAAAGCCAGGCCCCTTGGTAAGTGGGGATTTAAAAACATGTCCTGAGGCAAGTGTGCGATATTAAAAACATCCTGGGCTCTTTTGTATGGAGATTTGCATACGTTGAGGTTTTAAAGAGAGTGTCCATCTGTCACTGAGCATTCTCCCAATACAACAAAGCATCAATAAATATTTTGAACCACAGTCACTTTTCAGCAGGCACCAGCAAGGAGGCAGAAAGGTTTCAGCTGGGATATCCATGGCTTTGTGCAATAAAAGGAGCTGCAGTTTCACTTGGAAGTGGTGTTTAATATTTATGAGGATGACAGCCCTGTACAATTACAGAACTACAACCTGGCCCTTGGGTGATTCCATAAAAAGTATCAGCCAGACAGAGCAAAAAAAAACCCCTCAAGCTTTTGTTCTGGAAAGTCTGGATGCAGTGATGTACCAGGATTGTGCTTCAGCATGAGTGGCACCTGCTTGCAACACACATGGCAGCAGGCTGGCTCCAGGTCTCTTGGAGTGATGGAAAAATTTCTGCCAGGTTTAATGAGCTCTGGACCAACCTGGATGCAGCTGAATTGTCACCAGAGTGGAGGAAATTCATTGTTCTTGGTTGTATGAGTTGTGAAGACAGGGTCAAAAATTCACCTGGCTGCAGTCCTGCTCAGATCCATCAGAGCAGCGCTGGGTTTGGCTGCCTGGATTTGAGACAGTGTTGTGTTTTAAGGCTCAGTTGGGAATGTGAGAAAGCAGAATGGCAGTGAGGGAATCAGGATGTTCTCACTAGACTAGAAGGTCCAACATGTGGGAGGCATCCTATGGAAGTGAGAAGAAAGCACACAGCCATCACTGGGTGCCTTGAGGAGCTGCAGTCTCATCTCAGACAGGACAGAGGGAGTGACCAGCTCTCCACATTCCACATTTTTATCTAGTTTTGCTTTTCTGCATTTATATTTTTAAGGAGGTGCTATATTCCTCTTGTTCTCCAACCATCTAGTAGATTTGAGGTGTCTAAAGGAGATGAAACAAAATCACACAGAAAATACATTTGCAGCAACTATTTTAGTCAGCTAGATCATTTCAGTTCAAGCTTGGGTGTGTCTCAACAGGTTGACTGTGGCAGGATATTTCCAGCCTGTTCTCCTTGTAGTCTTTCCTTCCTTAAATCTGAATCTGAGCCCATCCTGCCTGACCATTGACTTCTCAAAGAACCACTCATAAAATAGATGGGTTTTGCTCATTTGTTCCTCTGTTTCTCCTGTTCTGAGGGGCAGTGGCTGCTCAGTGTTGGTGGTGGGAGATGCCAGGTGGCAGATGGTTTCTTTTTATAGGTGCAGCACCATGGTCTTGCACACTGTGTGGTTGGGTGGCTGCCCCTCAGCATCCCAGGAGGAGGAATCTCTGCTAACACTGGGGATATTTCTGTAAGCCCTGTGCAAAAGCTGTTAAACACCTGAAGAAAGGAGAGATTCAAGAACGCAAGAGGCAGAGAATAATAAAAAACCCTCTCTGATTCACTTGCAGAATGTACATATTTATTGGAAAAGCAGGTTTTTTGCCCCAGCAGACAATACGTGTTTGCTGCTGCTTGAAGGCAGCAACATTTTGCAACCTTGCAAAAAAACCAAAAAAAACCCAAAAAAAACCAAACAAAAAAACCCCACCCAAAAACCAATAAACCAACCAACCAACCAAAAAACAACAACAAAAAAGCAATCACAAGCTGCCAGAGGAGACTCTGACTTTCCTGTCTACAGTTGTAGGACAGCTTCCATCCATGCAAGGGACATTTGACAGGCTTTGGGACAAATCCTGTGTGTCTTGATGGTTAAAGGGCTGCGTCAGTCGTGTCAGTGGCTGTAGTGTGAAATGCATGATTGCTTGGGAGAGCAGGAGGATGTGACAGCAGGAAAACGGCTCTTGACCAGATTAATTCCAGCCAGGAGACAGGGAATGACATGGATAAGCTTATCAGCTGAAGACATCACAGTCCTAAGGCCAGAGTCTGGAGAAAGTGATTATACTGACCTGCTTGATTAATCTCTCTTTGAAGTTTAAACTCCCTAAGATGCAAACTGGGAGCTCAGTGTGAAATTTTTGTGCTTTTTGTGTTCACTGGTGCTGGTAGACACACATGATCTGATGGCTTCTCTTCAACCACCCACTCTAATCATTGCTTGTGTTTTGGGCTCTAATTTATATTAAAAGGCCATTTCCCCACAAGATGTAAGAGCAGGGTTGTTATTTAATAGATGATATTTAGATATTTTCCATGTGAACAAGGCTATGATGAAGCAGTTTTCATCCACCCCAGGGGTGTGGTACCTCACAGGGACTGGCAGCATTCAACTCAGGAGCTGTTGATCTCCCCTGAAATCTGGCTACAAAACATTGAAGATTTTGGCTTCAAGGAGGGATATTTCCAGATCCCTCTCAAACCCCTCTGTTGAGCCAACTGCTGCTTCCAAGCAGGCAGCAGTCTCTCCTCCCATTAAATGAATTAATTTAGGCATGTCTACCTTGATGACTGCTGGAAATGGGCGCAAAAATTCTTGAATTTCAGGTTGGCCACGTCAAGAACATGCACTAGGGAGTGTTAATGCAGCCAGCATTGGTGAGAGCCAGGAGTACAAACAGTGACTTGAAAGCCTTGGTGCACAGTGCCAGTGCTTTGGCAGAGGGGATGGGCTGGGTATTGAACCCCTTTGTGGGGCATTTTTGACTGCCAGACTGGGCACACCTGGAACCTGTGCAGTGAGGAAGGGCTGGAGGATTTATTTCAGTGATCACACAGCACCAACCTGTTGGGTGGCACATCCATGGATGCAGCAGGATGGGCTGGGGATGCTCACACCGTGCCAGCCCAGCACAGCCCTGCCAAGCTGCACTGCTCTGACTCCTGCCAGAGGGTTGGGGCACACAAATTAAATGCCAAATCCTCTTCTTTTTCTACAGCCAATTAAAGCCAATTAGACCACTGGTGTGAGCTGGGCACATGGGCACTGGGGTGAAGACAAAACAGTTCTGTGTCCTTTTCAAAGCAGAGCTGAATTACTCTGTTTTTCTCCCAGAATGATTCAAGCTAAGGGAAGAGGTGCTAGATTGTGAGGAGAAGCATTTCAGAGTGGAAAAAAAAATCATTTCTCACTAAATCCATATCCCAGCTCCTCAAAGCTTGCTTACTGCCAGCTCCCTAATTTATGTAAACTGGTCGTCAGAGCTGAATTAAAACCCACAATTAGCAATCCAGGAGGGCACGGTGGTAATTCAGACAGATGTGCCACTTAAAAATATTTACATAAAGCTTGCAGGATAACCAGCACTCCCAGAGGGAGCAGCAGGCAAGAATCTGCCTGTCCCCCAGCACAGCTCCAGGCTGCAGAGCCCCACCGTGGCTCAGATTTGCCAAAAACTGCAACCACAGCTGCAGCTCCTGGCATCCAAAAGTGCAAAGACCTCAAGAAGTTATCAGGAGCCTGAATGTTGCCTGGTCTTTTTCTCAGGAAGATGCTCTGGGCTTTGCTTGAACCTGCTCAGAAACCTTAAACCCGTCCTAAGCAGCCAAGAAATCCTCATTTCTTGCTGCACCATAAACTCTTTGGCAAATACTCCCCCCACACATAATGATAATTCCTGAGCATAAATTCTGTGAGGAAGTCCATGACACAAAGAGCAGCTTGGCTCAGTGGTGACAGCAGGAGCAATGGGATCTGATTTTTGGTGGCCATGCAAAGAGCTGGGAGCTTCTTCTTAACTCACTTTGTTGCTTGTAAGGGCCAGTACAACCCAGCAATTCTTCTCTTGGAGAATTTAGAGATTAATTTTAACTTTTTAGAATTTGGGATTATGAACCAGACTAGGAAGCTTTCACTGTGCCCTGCTTGAGGGCTTGGCTTCCACTTCTGTTTTAACCAGCAGTGGGCTTTTATTAGAAAGCATGGAGCGTTTAGGGAGAAATTTTTAATTTGCAAAGATCCATGGCTGTTACAGTGCAAATCCAGTCCTGTTACACACAGCCTCAGTTGTCCTCCAGCAGCTCAGAAAAAGGTTCTTGTGGATGGATGCTGGGTTCCATCTGTGGACCTCTCCCTCTGGTGCACCCTCCCTCTATCTCCCAAATGGAATGCAAGAGATAAGCTACCTTTGGAAAGCAGCACTTTGTGTTCAGATGCTCTAATTTAGAGGTTTTATCTGCAATTTCAGCTGCAGGTAAAGGATGGCTTGAAAGGAGTTGTGTTGGGGTGTCAGGAGGGGTCCTGGGCTTTCTCAGGAGGGTTTAGGAGCTGTGAACAAACACATCTGCCCAAACACATCTGCCCAAACACATCTGCCCAAGCACTTTAGAGCTGGGAAAAGCACTGGTAGCAGTCAGTTGTATATTACATATAAAATATAAAATAATATATTATAAAATGGGGCCAGTTCACACAGTCGTGCTGGTTTAAATCCACAGAAAACCAGTGACTAAATTGGCTCAGACACAGCCCTGGTAGAACCAGGAAAAACTGTTCACAGATGTCAATTTATGGAGATAAGCTTTTTTTTCCTGCACCACTGCCCTGGCTACAGATAATCCTCATTTTCCACCTTTCCAGTTGCATGAGCTCACATATAATGTATAGAAATTTCAGCCTGGAGAATGCAAAGGAAAATTTGAAGATATTTCTTTGATATTCTCTTGCTGCTCTCACCACACACAGTATTTCCTTCTTCCTTGCTGGTAGCCAACACCTCCTCTGGCTTTGGCTCTGGCACTGACACGTATTTCAAAATGATTGCAAAAACCAATGAATTTTTCTCAAATATTTATGGGAACACACAGAATGTTCACAGCAACAGATGAAAGACTGAGTACCATATTCACTTGTTTATTAGCAAAATACAGGGAAAAAAAGGGAAAAGTGATTGCCCTGTTTTTGTATCATATCTGTGACTTGCTCAAAAATCTTCCAAATTTGAATATACATTCATTTAAAAATTAATATAATTTACACCAAGGTTGATTCATCTGCTGGCCTTGGTGGCTGGAATATTCCAGCAATGGGTTTGCTTTGTTTCAGCACAATAGACGTTGAAAAAAAAATACTGTAGATGAGTTTTAATATTGCAGCTTTTATGTGGAACATGAAAGCTCACTAGTTTAATACAAAGTCATTACTGCAGTTAAAACCATTAAGTTAATTAATATGGACATTTATTACTACCGATAAAAGATAATATCAGGGGATTTATAGAAACAATATATCTGTATATTCTTCCTCCTAAAGTCTCCACAAAGACAGGACTTTCAGTGGGGTGGAATATATTCTAATGGCACCTGTTCCTGGGGCTGGCACTGAAGGTAGGTCAAGAAGAACACTTGCAGCAGAGTCATTAAGATAACCCCGGCCCCAAGAGCACCAGGGCTCACAAAATAAATCCTTCAACCTTGACAATTATTACACGTTGAAGGCAGCAGCAAGTCCCTTGGTCCTGCCAAGCTTTAAGTGGTAGAATAACCTGTTTCTTTTATCAGCACTGCTCAGCGTGGGGACAGCATCAGCTCCTGTCCTTGTGCATAAAGGTAACCCTGTCCTCAGCTTTTTAGCCTTTGGAGAAAAGTCAGCAAACCCTCTGCTTTCCCCCCTTTCACCTCCCCAGCTCTTCAGAGCTGAAAAACCTCAACTTGTCCCTGAGTGCTCTTGGCCATTTCCTCGTACTGATGCCGGATAACAGTTGGGAGACGCCGTAATTTAATAAAGCTTTGGAAATGCAGACAACTGCAGAGTGTGATAGAGGGGCTGTATCAATCACCATAATGACAGACATTAGCAGAGTGCCAAGTGTTTTGGTCTCAACAGATCTGTCAGGGTTTCAGGCACAGTTGTACGTACAGGTCTGGGCATGGGCTACTCTCCTTCACTGCTGTCTGCAAAGCTGTCACTTGGAGAGGAGATTTATTGGGCTGGGACATGTGATTTATGTCAGACGGCTTCAGCTTTGCTAACTCGTGTGCCACAATAGTAGTTAACAAGCAATTAAAATCTTTGGTCTGCTGTGCTGGGAGCTACATCACAGTTCCCCGGAATCAGCATGCAACATTATCCCCTCCTAAAAATCCTCACTTTGGAGGCTGGGGGGAATTTAAGGAGTGCCTTCTCTGGCATAGATAGTTTCTTTTCCTTAAAATGGTGTGAATTGGTTCTTAGGGAGGGTATTTTAATTCTGGCTTTCTCTAGGTCCACTTGTTCCATGGTTGGACTGTGGAAATCTCTTGCTGGTTGTTTACCACTGTGTGTGTCTGCTCCTGTGGGGAAGCTGCAGCAAACAGAATCACATCACAGAATGGGGCTGGAAGTGAACCTCAGAGTTCAAGTGGTTCCAAAGCCCTGCCATGGGCAGGAATCTCTTCCCCTAGAATGACCCAAACAAACAGCACTTGCTGTAATTCTCTCTGCCACAGAAACTCCTCCAGGACCCCTCTCCCTGGCCTCTTCCCATTCCCCAAGAGCTGGTGACTCCTGGTGGTGCCCACACACCCAAACTTCTGCTGCCAATTCATCCTGAGATCAACCTGGCAAAACCCTGGTGCAACAATACCTGGATATAAAAACCACATTTTTATGGAGCACAAATGACTTTGTGTCGATCATTTGGGGCAGCATCTCCTCACTCTGCACTCCCAACACTGCTGCCATCCCAGCGCTCACTGCTGCTGAGTGACACCAACATTTTGGCCACCTCTGAGCCCATCATCAGGGCAGGGAGCCCAGGTCAAACTGCTTGGATGAAATGCACTCAGCCTTGCTGGTGAGCCCCTCTGCACCAAACTCCCCCAGTCAGACACTTTGGTGCTAATTAGCCTCATTGCACACACACAGCGCTCTGCCCTGAGTGATGCAGCCTTAATTACTAATGACAGGGATGGGGTTTTGTCCTTCTGTTACAAGCACTGGTGGTAGTGAATACACACCTTGGTGGGTATTTTCACCCACTGGACACTGCAGTTCTTTCACCCCCTCGCCTCGTTCTGTTCTGTGCTCTTTGAGCCACATTTCAGAGAATTTTTCAGATTGTTTTCCCATTACAAAATGGGTACATGAGGCCACGCCAGTTTTCTGTGTGGAGATGATGCATTCTCTAATACATAGTACATAATTAAATCCCTTTTTTCCCTTATGGACAAACCTCAGTCCACACTGGAAATAAAGTATTTGTGTTTCTGCACTTTTCAACCTGTTAAAATCACAGGGAAATTATACAGACAAGTGACTGCCCAGTGCAGACATCAGAAAATGCTGTGTCTCACTTCTCAACCAATATCCACAGCTTTAATACTTTTTCCAACACTTCAGGGACAATGTTCCTATATGGCAGGTGAATATCTGATACTTTAAATCCCTCAAAACTCTCCCTTAAGACTTTTTGCTGCTATATCCTCTCATGATCTGTGTGGTGCTTTGTGGTTTGCAGGAGGGCAAACCGCAGTGAGGGCTTAACTCAGATTTTTGGCTCCAGCCCAGCTTTGCTAGAGTTCAGACAGACTTTCCTGGTTCTTGCAGTTTTCTTGGGTGTTTTTCCCTCTCCCACCACCCCAGAGGATGGATTTGTCCTGCCCTAACAAGCCAGGAAAATAGGGAATAGGCTGATGAAGTGTTGGGAGGGGTTTGTGCCTTTTGCTACAAGAAATCAACTTCTTATCTTTTAAACTATTGACTGTTTCTCTCCATCTCAAGGCAAAACCTATATCCACCCTTCTGACTAATCTTTCTACCACAGGGTTGAATTGTCTGATCCTTTAGGCACAGGACCTGGGTATGAGGTCTCAGGTAAACCCAGGATTACAGCCAGGATCCCAACCCAGCACTGAGCTGTGCAGCCTGTCTCAGGGTGGGAAAAGGGCATGTTTCCTGAAATTAAAGCCAAAAAAAAAAAAAAAAAATCCAAGGAACTATACAAACCCTCTGGAAAAACTTCTGCTGAGCAAAGGTGATCCGTGCTGACATTGAGAATTGTTTGATTTACAATAACAGGGAGATAATATTTTGCTAAGCCTCCCTGTAATACAATGTGTGTCATTTTAAATTTCCCATTACACTGAGCAATCTAATAAATAAATGCCCTGGCTGCAATAAACATGAATCATGCAGTGTGGAGAAGCTCTCAGCAGCCCTGGAACACATATCTTCTTCCTAATGGTCTTTGGAAGTCACCGATTAATTTGACTTTGAGCTGAGTGTTTCTGGAGCAGAGGAGCCTGGCTACTGCCAGGCAAGTGCCTGCAAGATGCTGGGTCAAACTCTGACGAGATTTAGTGACAAATCAGATTTGCAAATTAGGGCTGTGCTGCTATGTAAAGGATACAGCTCAAGCCCGGTGATTAGCAAGTACATGGTCAAATGAATGAACTGCTGGGGTTTTTCAGGGGTTTTTTCGATGCTGGAAAACAAAAGGAGTTGTTTTACATCCTGCAGCAGTGAAAGCCACCTTCTGAGAACAAGAAGTTTGTGTCATTTGTCCCCTAATTTCTGCTGTTCATCTTTCACTGGATTATGTGCACGTGAAGGTATTTTAGTTATCTCCTGCCTTCATGCCATTATATGTTAGAATTTGGGATGGAATTTAATATGAGTAATGTTAGGAGAAACAGGTCAGGGTTTCAGATTAACACCAATAACCATAATGAGAACAGATGCTTATATCCATCTGGAATGTAGATTTAATATGTTAAATTCATAGCTGAGTCCATGAAATGCAATCATCAGATGTTTACTGGTCCCAATTTAATGAGCGATTTTGGATTAAACAGGGGCCAAACAACAGGCCACCAATCTATATTAAATCTCTGCAAAATGAAAATTGCAAAGATTTACTTAGGGTCATTACACAAGAAAATTTAATCACAACCTCATCCATAATGTCACATCGTCATCAGACTGATAATTGAAATGCCATGTGAGGGATTATGAATAACCCTCTGTTTATGAAGATAGCTTTCTGATTATCTCTATGTCCTGTGAGTAACATAAAATATGATTTGTATTAATGTACACGGGCCTTGCCTAAAAGAAACCCACTGGGGATATGCAGAAAAAAGTCTGAATTTTTTTGCCTTCACTCTTCCTGACGGGAGATGTTGTTAAATAACATTATTGCCACAACTTTAAAGCTGCATGGTGAGGTGAAGCCTTGAATACAGACTCAGGCTGTGTTTATGGCATCAGAGGGAGACAGAGCTTGAAACATCTCTGCAGCTGGGTGGGTGTTTATAAAGTATTCAGCACGTGATTTTAGTGAGCAAACATTGATTTGTCTAGAATCAATATTAATTTTTCAGATTGTATGTTCTCTAGGGCAAGAAATGTATCTTCTAGTGTTTACCAAATACTTAAGTGGTGATACGAACACACTTTTGATTTTGGCATGTTGCAAAATACTAAACTCTTGGATAACTGACAATTGCATAATTGTGCATTGTGATGCATTCTGCAACAGGCTGCAAAGAGCCAAATTTCTAGTTGCTCTTTGGTTTCAAAATTTCATCAGAATATTTTCCCAGCGTGTGCTGAAGGACTCTGTGCTGCAGCCCTGAAGGTGAATGCTGAGCTGAGATAATCCAGGAGCCACAGGAGTGAGCACCAGGCTCCTCCTGAGCACCGGTGCCTGTGCTGCTGGCACACCTGCCTTTCTACCACCCTTTACTTCCAAATTCTCCACTCAGGAGGTGATGCCTTACCCTGCCACTGAGCTCCCTCCTGTCCCTGTGTGGGGACACTGTGGCATCCTCTCTGTGAGCTGGCACTGTGACACCACCCAGCAGGGTGCTGGACATCACCCAGACTCTGTTAGCACAACATGAGTGCCCAGCAGAGCAGCTGGGGTTTCTCAGTCTCTGCCCCACAGCCGAGATCTCAGTTTCAGCAACTAAACCAAGAAGGGATGAACTGAGCAGCTCATCCCCAAAAGTGTGGCTGCCATGAACTGAGCAGCTCATCCCCAAAAGTGTGGCTGCCTCCTCCTGCAGTTGCCTGAGCTCAGTCTGAACCTGCCCCACACCCTGGGGATCCAGCTCCATTTGCAGAAGCATCAGAAGGCAAACGGAATGTGTCTTTTCCCTGTCCAGGGCTGCATTCTGTGTCACCTCATTGTCAGTGCTGCAGAACTGTTCACATCTGATGTGTTCTAATTGCCCTGCATAGGAATTAATTAGCCCCTTGGCCAGGGAACAATTAAGTGCAGAGCTCAGGAACAAGAAAAGCCAAACAGAACAAAATCCTGATTTTCCTGCCTGTCAGACAGAAGCCAAGAGTCCCTGACATGGGACATCCAAAGTGGAACGTGGTGCCCACTGTAGAACATCCAGACAGCTGACTCTTCCTGTCCCAAGCAAAAGTTTCAACCAATTCCCACATCACACTTATTCATCCCAATTTTAAACAGCTTTAGCCTCATCCTTGCCCACATGGCTCAGGTTTCCAGTGGATCTCAACCCATGTTGAGCTTAACAGGCTCTGAAAAACTTCTGCATTTACTTCTTTGCTGTGCCAGTCTGGGAATAATATGCTTTGCTGTAAATAATTTGTTTCCAAGAAAATCTGTGCTTCCTTCTGACTGCAGCAGGCATCAGGCAGCTAGAAGTGGAAGGAGGCAGATTTTAAGCTCTAATACATAACCAATGTAATTAAATGCAGATTAACAGGTAAGGCACATCCCTCCATGGACCAAGGTAAGGAAGGATGTTATTTTAAATTAAGCCCTTGTGATATTTCTGGCTGTCCAAACATTAAAAAAACAAGGAAAAAAAATCCCACATGAGTGGAATTTTACTCAGGGTGCCACATATCCAACCAAATGCACATTTAACAGGTCCAGCCAGCATTCCATCCCCCAGGCACCTTCTCTCCCAGGGGCTGATCCATACAGGGGGCTCAGAGCATCATTGCACTGCCAGGCAGGGCTTTGCTCCTCTGGCAGATATTTAAACTAGGAGATATTTAGGGACACCATGATTCAGAGCCATCCTGGGGAGAGGATGGTGGCTTTGGTTGGTGCTTTCCTATTTGCAGCCCCAGGATGTCTCAGTGAGTTTCTGCAGGCAGAAGGTGCTGGAGCAGGTTCAGCTCTGCTGTGATGACAGGATGCTGTCGGCTCCTCTTTCATGGAACAGTTGGGCTGAGTGCTGCCTTCCCATTACCGAGGGTAAGAAAATAATGAGTCATTATTAATGGGTGCTGGCACGTGGGCAGAGCTCTGAGGTGCTGGGGGAGAGCCCGGTGCCACCCCTGGCACAAGGACACACACACAGGAGCGAGGGGTTCCCGCAGAGATGGGAAAGGGGAAATGCAAATCCTGGGATGGGGACAAAGCTCCTGGTGTGTAACGGGGCTGACATGGCAGAATGCTTTCCTGAATCCCATCCTGTACAAGCCCTCATCTGAAGGTGACAGCAGCCACCAAATGGAGGTGTTAAAGAGAACTGACGCATCCGATAAACTCCAGCTGTCGCCTCCAGTCAGCGTCTCTTCTCCTTCCCCTGCCTGGGCCTCTTCTCTTGGCTAATAGCCCTAATGATTAAGATTGAAAACAGTTTTTTCTTCTTTTGCTTTCAGCCTCAAAGGTTGAGCTTTGGTTATTTTCCCTTTTCTTCTTTAACAGTCGTATTTGTCAAAGAAGGGCAACTGAAACCCAGGAAAAGGCAATGGTTTGCTGCTGGACCTGTTTTTCTATAGTAAGGTTGTAACAGACCTTTAGGATGCTTTTCTGTAACCCCTAGCCCCTCTGCTCAGTACTTCCCTTTTTCTCTCCCAACTCCTGTTTAAGGGACCAGACTTGAAGCTTTTTTCCCTTGCTGCAAAAAGTCTTATAAAACAGATCAGAAGACCCCAACCCAAAGTCTCTGAGGTCACACTCAGGTCACACCATTTGCTCTGAAACAGATCATTTTTTACTTTCTTTTTGAAAGTTCAGTGAGGTAATGGAGGGTGGTCTGCAAACTACTGTCAGCTACTACAGTGGCCAAAATCTAATTGAATTAATAGAGTGTCTTTTTTTTTCTTAATTGTTTCATAGCGTGATTTTCTCAGAGCTAAACCTTAGCCAAGGTAAAGGTGAGTCTGGAGAGAAAATCAGCAAAGAGTTAAAGAATGCTGCAGAAGCATTGGCTGCCAGTTCAGGAGACAAATACACTACCCACTAATCAGAGCTAAAAGTCGTGTTCCTTGGTGGGGAATGAGGATTGTCGTACAACAATTCTGAGTTGAGATGAAAAGATTCATTTGAGATCCCACCCTGGTACCCAATTTATATATATATACAGGCACTGATCAGTCCATCACTATACCTCAGGATGCTGTTTTGTGCAGAGAAATAAAAATCTTCTAAATTAATTTCTACTCCTGTCTCAGGGGCACTATGGAAAATTACCCAATGGTGAAGAATGTCACTTACTAACATCACACTCTGCCCAAGCAAAATGGTTGATGAATTAATGTAAATAATCCACAGTATTTTGCTTTACATCTCCATCATCAGTTAGAAATCTCATGAAGAGAATGAAGCAATGAGAAAATGCAGATGTGATACCTTGATATTTTTGTTTTTTTTCAATAGTGGCTGTTTTGAATGAAATCCTCTGCTTACTTACATGGACAACACACAGAAAAGAGTTAAAAGTGGCACATTATCTTTCCAGTGACATATTTAGCCAGTTATTCAGGCTATAATGAAGCTGTGTAATGAAGTCAATGTCCTTGAAAGTTCTTCATCAATTTTTTTCTCATCTGTCAGCATATCCACTTGCCGACACAATATTAATTAAACACAACATTTCCTGGAGTGTTGAAGTGAAGTCCCATCACTGATAATGAACAGGTTTAGGAGAGTCACATCCCAACAAAATTACTTTTTAAACCAGCCTTATTAAGCAGAAAATTAGACCTAAATCACCCTACAACATCCTCATTAAAAGCCACTGATCCTTGGCTGCTTCTATGTTCTAACATCTTTAATTAGCAAACTGCTAGTCTATCTGCCATGATAAATGCTATTAATCTTACCTTTCATTTGCTTTCTCTTAACCTATCGTTTGCCCACTTCAGGGAGGCACAGGCTTCCACCAGGACTCGTTTCACCGTGTTTAATGTCCTTGTAAGGATGAAAAATGGGGCAGTCACGGGTTAAACGCGATCGCTCTCTCCGCCCTCACTCCATCACTGAATTTCAGAATTTGTAGATATCTCAGATGGCAGACTTGCTGTGTTTGAGGGAAAATGAAGAGCATTTTCCAGTGGGTATCTATGGAATACTGGTGTCAAACCTTGGCAGTAAATCACAGTGCAACTGCAGTTCAGTGCCCTCTCTGCTGCCCTGCTTCAACCACGGAAGAGTTATGGACATCAATTAAAAAAAAACCTTCTGGGTGTCTGTGAAGGCTCCACCCAGGGAAAAGAAAAGCTTTAAAAACACTATTGCATTTTAAAATTGTAACTACTAAATCTACAGCCTTTGAGGAGCCTTTACGAAGCGTGACAGCTTCACAGCCTCCTTAACATTTGTTCACAGAAGCTCCAGAATACATCAGGACAAATAACACACTGCATCAGGCCACTTTCAAATGGCATTAGTCAGAGGCAAGTGCACACTGCAGTGCCATACTATGCATTTCAGAAATGCATTGCTGTTTGCTGTGTTCTCAGGTGCAAAATGCCATCTTGGATGTGCACTGCTTTTTTCCCAGTTTATAGCTGTGGAGTTGGGACTTTTCACTCTGTTCATTCTGGCTGATTTTTGCACTGTGTCTGAGCATCGTCTTCTTAGAGCAAATAACATCAACCATGTTCAGCTCACAGCTCCTGGGCAACTGAGAAATACAAATTTAACTTCCTTCAAATATCTTGTGATAAATTCAGTTTGCCTGGGGGTCAGTCTCTTCTCCCAAGTAATGAGTGATAAGACAAGAGGAAACGGCCTCAAGTTGTGCTAGGGGAGGTTTAGGTTAGGTATTAGGGAAAACTTCCTCACACAAAGGGCTGTCAAGCCCTGGCAGGGGCTGCCCAGGGCAGTGGTGGAGTCACCACCCCTGGAGGGATTTAAAAATGTGGTACTTGTGCACATGGCTTCGTGGTGGGCTTGGCAGTGCTGGGTTAATGGCTGGATTGTGAGCTTAGAGGGCTTTTCCAATCTAAACTATTCTAGGACTCTGTGACTCTACAGATCTTTCTAATGGGCCTCTGAGACACTCTGACCTGGCTGAATACTCCAAGTCCCAGAGGCAGACTCTGTCCACAGCCTTCAACTTTCAGAGCTTAACTCTGAGATTTGTCAGCATAATTCACTCCATGTGCCCCTGTTCATTTATCTCTTTCATTGTTATCATCCCGTATTATTTAGTGACCAGACTTGCCTCCCACGGCTACAAACACTTTCCCTTGGCAGCCTTAATGAAAACTGCTTTTAATTTCACATTGCCCTGGGTTATTCTGGCTGCTGATGGGCTGCTTCTTATTGGGGACATTATTCTAACTGCTAGGGAACCACGACCTTTTAAGCTTTCATTTCAAGTCCTAATTCTAGCACTAGACTGTAAGGCAGGAGCTCCTCTCACTCTGTTCCTGCCCCTGAAAACCAGGCATCTATTCTGAGCTATCTGTGCAGCTTCTGCAGTCAATGCCAAGAGATAAGCATCCCCAGAAGGCGACTTGTCCACCTATTCTACAGTGACATGAATTACCCTTGGGAAGCTGTTATCTATTATTCCTCAGGATGGAGACAGCCCAGGCTTAATTAGTTGTCTGACTTTTAGATGTTGAGTTAGGTACAATAATCTGACTCCCAGTGATTTTTTTTCCTCTCTTTTTTTTTCGTTCTGGAGCAGATGAGTCATGATTCATATGCAAGGATGGTACTCGTGAAGCTGTGCTTTTCTAATGAAACCCTTCTCTCACCCCCAATATGTTTCCATTATCTTGCCATCAGGAAATAATTTTTTCTCCTGCACATGAAGACACATGACATGCTCATTTACCCACACACATGAGAAACCAGATTAACTACTCCATAAATTAGTTAAAAGATTTTCCCAGAGAAAATGAAGAGGAAAGACATGTAATTTCCACTTTTCAGCTCCTGAATGAATGAAGACACTTTGTCTACTCAGTACATGGCTGTTTAGATAGACACTAGAAATCAAGATTTCTCAACTCTGATGACCAAGTTTATGTGAAAAGAGCTTCTCCAATCCACATGAAATTATTCATTTTTTTACCTCAAAATCAATGTCCACTATGTTGGAGGTTTTTTTCATATTTGGCTTAAACTCCACCATCCTCTGTTTCCAAATCTGGGCTATACTGCTCCTGAATTTTAACAGCTGGACCAAACTAAACCCCAAACTTGGGGTAAAACCACATCTCAGTGGAAATTGAGATCAGAATAAACTTCAGTTCTAACTCAAAGAGAGCGTTTCAGGCCAGCAGCTGGGATAATGTGGGGAATGAATCATAGGTCAGTGCAGCGAACCGACTGAAAGTCATTAGAGAATCATCAGAATATTTGTGACGAAATAAATATCAGCCTTGGCCATGATGGGACTGGTTTGGGGCATTCCTGCCTGAGCTGATACCCTCACATCATTCAGGATGAGCCACTTTGTGCTGGCCAAGTCCCAACAAAACCCCAGCCCACAGCCCCTTAGAGCTTCCAGAAATTAATTTAGATTATATTAAAATGAAAAATTGATGCTTCTATTGCAGGACCTGATGGGAACGATGCTCCAGTGCAAACGAGCAGACAAACCTTTTTGTCTGAGCTGAATAAATTTTTTTCCATGCCTTAGCCTGGTCACCTGGGTTGTCTCCTTTTAACTGGAGCACTCCTCATGTCCGTTCAATTTATACAATTGGGTAGATGAAAATAGTTCTTTTATTCCAGACAACTAGACCCAGCCATTAAGAGTGTTTCAGCCAGCAGAACTGTGTGTGTGTGTTGAGGTGTTACACAGGAAATCACAGCAAGGGTCAGGGAGTAGAAATGAAGCCTCAGAATCTGCCCAAATAATGCTGATCACAAAAAGTGAATTTCATGTTGCTGGTACTTTTGTCATTTGAAAATGAGAAGATTCTCTGAAGCTGGGAGAGTGATACTGGTGCAAAATAAGTGTCAGAAATGGATTAACTCCATGGCATGAGATCGAAAATCAGATTGGGAGGGGAATTGCAGGTGTGCACTGGGGCTGGTTCAAAACCAGAAGCTAAGGAGGGATGTGACTACATGAATAATAAAAAAAAACAAACAAAAAAAACAAAAAAACAAACAAAAAAAAACCCAAACAAAAAACCTGTTAGAAGTGCCCGTTTTCCTTGCAAAAAGAAAACCAGGGACAGCATCTCCTTTGCACTGTGTGCCAGCCCTGCTTCCTTGCCGGGGCTCCCAGCTTTGTGCAGGGCTCTCTCTGGGCTCAGCCTGTGGCTCAGGCAGTGACAGGGACACAGAGAAAGCAGCAGAGGACAGCCCAGAGATGACACTTCGCCTTACAGACTGGGGCTTGCACAGAGCCAGCATCCCAGCCGGAATCTTTGCAGGGCAGGAAGAGAAGGGCAGGAGCTCAGAGAGCCAGAAAGATGCTTTTGGCAGCCAGGGCAAGTTTCTGTAGCAAAGCATTTCATAAACTCTGGCCCAGATTCTCCCCTGTGCCTTGCCCAGGCTGAGCGCAAGGCGAGGATTGGAGAACAAAGATGGCTTGAAGCCACCTTTCTGCTTCTCCACTCTGAGCAGCTGGGGACTGGCTGGTCCCCAGGGTAGGTTCAAGTCGCCTCAGGCGATGGTAGCAGCAGGAGACTGCTAGAAAATAGCCAAGATGCAGCTACCCCTCCTTTCCAATGGGCTGTCAGTGCTCCAGAAGGAACCAGGAGGTGACTTGGGTGACACCACTGCCACAACAGAGGGTTCATCTGCCCAGGGAGAGAGAAAATGTGAAAATGTCAGCGCGGATGCTGGCGGGGAGGCAGAGCGATGCGTGCCTTACCCAGGGAAGCAGCAAGCACACATCATCTAAATTCAAATCTGGTGAGCCACTCACTGCAGTCACTGTGTGTCCACGGGCACACGCCTTGATCTTTTCTGTGCCTCGGGGCAAGGCAACTGGAGAAGGAAGTCGAAAGCATCAGAATTTCACTGAAATGATCAGATGCTGCTTCCAAATCGGATTTAACTCTAAAAACCAAAACACACAGGATGTAGTAAAAAATTAATTTATCATGTATTTATATAGGATCAAGTCTGTCTACAGGCTGGATCAGAAACCCTCCAAGGGCAGAAACATTTGCAGGGGAGAGAATTTGCTAAGACGAGAACTTCAACAAGCAACTGAAAACAAAAAGAAAAGGAAACGCTCTTGCCTGGCAGCGAATTTTGGGTTCACTTTTGGTGAAATAAAATGTAAGACTGACCCCAAGAACCTACACAGGAGAGAAACAGCAGAAAGAAGGTGCTCTTTGCGCATTGCTTACCCCCCAAAAAGGGTTTTTGGTGGCTGCTACAAGTAAGCACCTGCAAGAGGAGTCAAGTCAGACAGGAATGAGCTCTCCTGTGTTGTGCAATCGCCAAGTACCAAGATTATTCTATACAGTGCCACATCCAATTGCAACAGGGACTGTTGGGAGTAATAGAGCTCCTGTAACTAAAGTGTTTTCTGTCCTCAAATCTTCCAGGAAACCGACTGAGGCACGAGAGGGAAAAAGCCGAGGGGAGAAAACTTGTTAGAAGTAAAATTGTATTTTCTTGGACATTGGAAAGGATGTAAAACTGAGCCAGAGGCCTCCAAGTCAGCAGCCATTTTAACATTTTGCAAGAGATTTTCATCTTTTCCCCCTACAGCCTCAGTTCTGCTGTAAACACTGAGTGCACCCACTATGGCTGTCAGCTGGGGAGTTTGCTTTACACTGAAGCTGCCAGGAGATAAAAAATACTTAAGGTAATGTAATTCTCAAATGGAAGGCATAAGGATTTCTTCACGACATCAGTGTGAAGAGTGCAAGATGTGAGGTTTACTTTCAGCAAATCAATAAAAATAGGATGGATGCATTTGGAAAGCAAAGGTGTGCTGGTTCTGTCATTCTCACTGCAAAGCTGCCGGTGGCACAATGGGAAACCAACACCCCGTACTGTCCCAAAACATCACTTATTTTTATTAAGGATTAAATAAAAGGATGAAAAATATGATTCATGAGTTTGTTGGCTTGAGCAGGCCAAAGCAGTTTTTCAGGAGATCAGTGGTTTTCATGCAATGGCACTTCCTGTGCTACAGCCAAATGATGTTGTACAAAGTTTATTGAAAATATAATAAAACCATGCCAGTAAAGCAACCAAAAAATGACAGAAAAAGGACACAGAAGGTAAATAAATTATAGGAACACCCATTCATGCAGGCACACACGAAGACTCTACACATATGCATCAACATATGCATTTTACTCTGACAAACATGCCCACACACACAACCCACATTCACCAGCACAACCAGATTTTGAAAGTGTTTTCTTCAACAATCGAATGGGTGCCCTTTGCTCGAAGGCAAACACAAGCACAATAAATCCCTTACTGGTAGCACTGAGGAGGAAGCATTACTCCAGACTCTGGGAAAGTTCAGCACTGGCAAATTCTGATGAACACCATTACTGTGATTACTGCTCGGGCACAGATATGCCCGCCTCATTGTCATTTCTTGTACTACATCAAGCAGAGGCTGGTGGGGACCTAATGCTGCTGTCGCCCAACTGAATGTGACCTTTTTTGGGTGACCGCGCTGCAGCGGGGGTTTTCCTCCTCCTCCTCTGGGAAAGCGTGAATTAAAAAAAAAAAATAGTGCAGACCAGAGGATGCAATGTAAGGTTTTAATAAGCCCAGGAATTAAATAGATGAGCTTTTAAATGTCAGCGTTGTGGCTTCCCTGTCATCCGTGGGAGGAAAGGGAAGGGGCTGAATATCCTGGGATGCGCGGAGTTTTAAAGTGCATAATGATGGCGATAAAAATCCGTAATGTCAGTTGCCTTGTGGCAATCAACAACCATTTCATATTATGCTTGCATCTTAAGGTTTGCGGCCAAAAAACAGATTTGCCTGTGTCTCATTAAAATAACGAATGCAGTCCGAATGGATCTGCAATGATTCACTGTACGTCACACTAAATCACAGCGCTCCTTGGAGCCAACTGACTATGGCCTCATTACTTTAGACAAAAGTGGGCTTGGAGGAAAAACTGGGGTGATGTTTTTTTGCTCAGCCATGTTTTTCCCTTTGAAATACTTAAGGCAAAAGAGCAGATAGGGTTTTTTTGCCCATTGGTAGCCGAGGAAGGTTGGGTTTTATTCGTAGTACAATTCGGTATCGATACACACAAACACACAAAACATCAATGCTAGCGTGGGGGAAGAGGAATTAGCAAATACAAATGGCATTAACAGAGCAGATTTTAGTGAACATGAATCACTGATGAATTGGAAGACTTAAAAATTAAAATAAGCTGTTAAATAATTTAAATATAGATCTATTTGAGCTGCTTCAGCAGGGCAAGGAGTTGGAAAATCTGCATGTTCCCTTCCTCTGTGTTGTAAGACCTTAAGTACTTGTGGTTTGTCCTCTGCAAGTCTTTGTTCTGCAAATTTCACTGCCTTAAGCATAGCAAAAAAAAAAACAAAAAAAACAACAACAACAAAAAATCCCCAAAAAACCCCTTTATTTTCACCCTGAATTAAATTGACTAAATATCTTTATACATTAGTTTATTGTAAAGCTAATACTTAAGATTAATCTATTTGGCCTTAAAGAAATAGGAGGGTTATTCTCAAAACTGTTGAGTACTTCAGGAATAAACATTAAGTCACATTTTACTAATGTGAAGTGAAGCTAAGACTACTTTAAAAATAAAATGGATAATTTTAAAATTGTATGCATTCATAAGATCAAATAGAAATAAGAATTTGGGGTAATGACTAAAAGAATTAATGTGAATTTTGATTATGAAAAGATTATATAAAGTCTTTGGTGAAACTCCTACTTTAAAACATCTGAAAGAATGGCAAAGATCTCAAATATATTATTGGTTTTGATAATTGGTTCCATTTTTTCTTATGCACATATACTTTACTGTAAAGAGAAAGTGCTCGATATTAAGCTATTTTCCCACAAAAAACCACATGCAAATGTATTTCTAATCTGATCACAAAATATGCTACATACCCATTTAGGCATTTTTTATTTTAGGTAGGAGAAAAACTGCCTGAGAAACATTCATGGAATGACTGATTTAAATGTTATAAATCCCTGAAATTTTCATCTCCCTTTGAATGGAATGCCAAAGGGGATTAAAGAATAAAGACATATCACAAACAAATTTACATTATTAAAATTACTGTAATCAAGAGTCTTTTCTAGCCTTAATCAGGATTAGTGAAAACAACCCCCTGCCCCCAACTTTTCTACTGTGCAATACTAATCAAATTTCTATCAAATGACAGAGAACAATATAAAAGCAGTTTTGAAAATTGAAAATATTGGTTGGTGTATTTTAGCATTCTTCAGAAGCACTTTCACTGATTCAGACCAAAGCAATGATTTCTCTGCTGATAACTCACAGGGCAAGGAACAAGGGCAGGAAAAACAAATTTCAGTAACGCTGCAGTGTTCAGCCTCTTGTTTTCAAGAGTCCACTCAAGGAACTTGATGAACACAATACTGTGGATGTCAAACATGGACTGTTTGTTTTTGTTCTCCTAAATTGTAAGCTAAATAATTCCAGCTGTGGCAAACTGGGCTGGAAACTTGCTGCATGTGAGGAGTCAGCCTGGCGGGACGTGCCGCGACTGATGAGCTGAAAAACTAAAAAGCCACAAAAGCTTTTAAGTGAGGGGTTTATCCACCTTGCCCTACACTTTATACATGCTACAAGGCTGAAATAATAACTTTTACACATTTTTCTGGGCCTCTGAAATGTCTTAAAGGGGCTGGTTGGGTCAGAAACCACCGGAGTGCCAAGCCCTGTCTCACTGTCACCAATACCACCCAAGCTGCCAATTTGCAGAACTCCACCAGAGCTGGGCCCTACATCCATTTCACCCTGAAAAATGTCAAATGCTCTCCTAAAATGGAAATTATAGAAATGTATATGTAAAGAACAATACCAGAAAAATGATCTGAGAACAGAAAGCAATCACTTTCTAAAGCCTTGGAAACAAGCTCAGCGTGCAGCAGCGTTCAGGTATTGTGAGAGAATGCCACAAAATCAGTGATATGGATCAAAGGACAAGGAAAGCTTCATGATTCTCACACTTCTTTCCAGGAACTCCGACTGATTTAACTTTTTGCTGGTCTCTGAGGTAGACAGCTGCCTTCTGGGCCCTCCATCTTCAGACCTGTTGCTTCCCTGTATTTGGTTAAAGAACATTTTACCTCGCAGGCTCAAGACTGGGCTGATGCAGTGAAAGCTGACAGCAGTTTCCAATCCCCTATTTGTGACATTATATGTGCTAGTTAGTAAAACTTCCATTTTGTTAGAGACAAGAATTACACAAGTTAAAAAATGCAACAGACAGCAAAGCAGCATTTCCTCTTTCTGGCACTTCTTGCTGCTCAGTCTTGGAGTTCAGAGAAAAACTAAGTGAGGTTAGAAAACAATATATTATATTTAATTAAAAGTTGGCATTATGTTTTCTTCCAAGTATGAACAAATCAGGATATTAAGTACATTAGAACACATGATCTGTATTTCAGTTCCATCTGAGCATACACAATAAATCCTTATCGAAAAAAACAAACAAAAAAAAGAGCAGGCATCATAACAAGAACATTTGAACAGAATATAAAAAAGATCTTCAGTTTTTCTCAAGCCCTCCCTTCATATTCTCTGAAACACCAAATGGAAACAGACACTTAAAACCTTACGTGGTACACAAAATATGGCAGAGAAGGGGAAAAACAAACGACAAACACAGGACTTCATCCTCAGGATAACCACACACATCTGCAAGGTTAGCACTGATGCCTCTCACACACAAATGCAATGGTCAGCTGCTCGTTTATGCCCTCCCAACAAAATCATCTTTGAGAAGAATTAGGTATTCACTTGGTAGCAGTTTTAGCAGCAGCTCAGCACAAATCAGCTCGGAGCAGATGCCTTCCTGTCATGGGCAATGCAGAATGAGATTCACCTCAGCATCAGCTGAAATCCTGCAAGGCCAGCGTGGACAGAAGCTCACAGCACTGAACTTCCAGATTAACTGAGAAGTTGGCCAACTTTGTTTGAGTTTAATATTGTTTGTTGCAGGAAAAGTTATAATTCGTCTTCTTTTTCCTTTTGAATTGAAACCATTGTACTTTAAGGTTAAATTGCCTTTAGTATTGCTTTGATAAATTCTGCACTTTGTTTTTAATATCTGACCTTTTTACAAGCACTTAAATAGCCAAACTTACTATTTTGTCATTCAAAAACCAAAAAATTAATGCAGATTTTTTCTTCTATATTTGAAATTCCATACTTAGCCCCTTGAAATAATTTAATTCCAAGTGGTCTCTTGAAGAGCCTTCTCAATATTTCAAGGACTCTCAGAAGGGAGAATTTTAGGATTTTGGGTAGGTATGATAGTATGATCAAGTTTTTACTAATGTAAATGAAAGGAAGAGATTTAAAACAATCACTGCACTAAAACCCATCATTCCAAAAATAGCTTGTCTCAGACTGTGAAGAGTTTTTAGGCTCTGAAATTAGTAAGACTTCCTTTTCAGGCCATAATTATTTGACAAAGAAGCGATTACAAATTCCATTATTTTTAGCCTTAAGTCTTTAACTAAACCAAACTCAGATTAAATATTGAGCTGTTAAATACTTTATTCTCCAATTATTTTAGTTTTAGTAAAAATGAACAGTTAAGTTAATCTCTGTTTAAATATCCTCAATATTTTCTAATTTTAGCCAGAAGTAACATACATCTAAATACTTAAAAATTATGATTCTCTGTTAAACTGGCCCTTTTATTCCCCCCCAAATTTTCCTAGCAACAACTCAGTCTGCAAAATTTTAAGTGACCTTTGCTGATCTGCAGTTTCCAGTCATTTTTGCTCCAGGAGGGGTTTTGGTTGGCTTTCACTTCATCAGATGTGCTTTAAGAGCAATTTCAAAATTTTCTTTTACGGAAAAAGGTACAAGAGAGAAACTGCTCTGTAGAACTGCTGGGATTTTTTTTTTTTTTTAATTACAGGAAAGAAATGAAGATATAAAAATAGAAATGAGCAGGAACCAGTTTTAAACATATGTCTTTATGAATAAGGCTTAATCACACACTTCGTTTTCCAAACACAAAAAGTCTTTTGGAAATGTATTAATTAAAATTAAGTGCCGTGGACAAGCGCTTCAGAGGGATGGCAGTCCTTTTCAAATTAGCATAACACTAGCGACAGGCATGGAAATTGGTTTAATAACCCTAAATAGTTACACCCCACTCCTAACACAAATGGCCACGGACAGCTCGAGCCCCTGAGGCTGCGACTGTACCAGTTTACTCTGACATTGGGTGGGTATTTCCAACCCCAACAGAAAGCACTGAATGCACCTCAATTATTATTATTATTATTATTAATATTATATAATGACTAGTGAAGCATACAAGGCACCAAAGCTTTGAACAACATAAAGCAGAGAACCAAAGTAAACCAACACAAGCGACACCGAGAGACGCACTCTGTAACTTGTACGGACACAGTCAGTATTGGCAAGAGATCAGTAGTTCAGTCGTGACATTAAGTGGCCCAAACCCGAGATGTAGATCTAGGGTCAGGCTGTGGATAGAACAGAAAACCAAGCCAAAAGGATAAGCAGAGTCTTAAAGCAATTTCCTTCCCTGCCGTGTTTTCCATGGTGTGCTCGGAGCTAAGCTCGCTGCTGCAATAACCCAAATCAAACAGCACTTCCAGGGCACAGCATTCCCCAGCAAATGTCACAATTCACAACCTAAACCCCTGCCTGCTTAACTCAGAGTCAGACTTAAGCAACGTTTTCTTTGTGTGCTCATAACTCAGGAGAAACTGGAGAAAAAAAAAATGTAAATCCCTGCTGATAAGGAGCTGAATATCCACAAGCTTTTCCCAAGTATTCTGAGCGTTCCCCTAAGTTCACTCAGCTGCTCCTGTCGCATCCATTTCTGCTTTACCTAACTCCAGCAGGGGCTTTGCAGGGACTGCCAGCTGGTTTTAGAGACATGTAGGACAGAGAAAGTGGTTATTCATGTCTTTTATTTATTATAAATACATATAAATATGTTAAGTCACCTTTTGCTTTGTTCATCATGATGAGCAACGACTTTGGAAAATCATCTGAAAAACTTAACCAAGCTGAGAAACAGGCAAACAGCAAGCATTAGCATACAATCACAGGTTCCTCTCAGTCCAAGAACGGGTTAATTTTTTTAAGAGAAAAAAAAAAGCATCTTACTTTGAAGCATCAATTGTTTTAGGAAGAGTACTGGACCTCCCCCCTCCCGTGAGCTCTGACCAAATGATTTCCATTTGGGTTTGCGGGTGCAGTCCAACCCCAGCTGGCTACACAGAACCCCCTCTGCCCATGATTCTGAAACATTGCATAGTTTGCAGCTGGATTTTGCTTCCCCTCCCTCCTTTTAATCTATTTTTAACACAGGTCGATCCTGCCAAATCAAATTCACTGAGGTTTCCATTTCCAGATCTCTCTCCCTCTCTGTTTTTCTAGAGCTCTGTTTCTAAACTGCTCAAAAACTTTGTAGCTCAGAGCAAGTGAAAAGCAACATTACGCTCACAATCCACTGACAGGCTGGGAAGGAAATAACTCTAGAGATGAAGTTGCGTGTGAGGGGGGGAAACTAAAAAAAGTAGAAAGTGGGCGTTTTGGGGAGTCCACGTGAACTGCCAAATATTTCCAAATGATGGGGAGTG
>PYHW01010190.1:1529553-1551076 GCA_013186435.1 Turdus rufiventris | reverse complement strand
TCCCTTCCCTTCCCTTCCCTTCCCTTCCCTTCCCTTCCCTGTCACACCTGGATCATCCTCTCTGTTTAACTCCCTGCCCCTGGATGCTGGATGCACAGGGAAGCACCAGGGCACACACGGTGCTTGAGATCCAGTCGTGGTGGTTTAGGTGGGGTTGCCAGAGGAGACATCTGTTGTGCAGGGAGATTTCCAAGGCAAAGGCCCCATCTATTCCCGTTTTCACAGTGTTCCTCCCTTCCATGTACCAGGAAAAGGTTAAATCCATGATGACCCAGCCCTTCCCTGAAGGGACCCAGCTTGGGTGGCACTGGGACAGGAAACAAACCACAGCATAGCCTGCAGGGTGGGAGGAATCATCCCTGTGACTGGTGGTGTCTGATCCGTGGAGGAACCTCAAGCACAGTCTGAGGCAAAGGTGGAGCTGCATGGAGAAGGACAATCTGTATGTTTAGTCCCATATTCCGGCATCAAGATGACAACAAGGGCCTAAACTTCAATTGCAACAGGAAGAGGTCCCAGTTTCTTTCTTTTCTAGAGTTTGGAGACTGCTTCATATCACTGAGCATAAGAGCATTCCAGGCTTTCTCCATGCATGACATGTGTCTGGTCCTGGACCCTCCACTGTCTGCTTGGAAAGGTTGGGATGAATCCTGCATCCTGTGCAGTGACACACAGATGTGAGCAGGTGGGTATTGCCCGCAGGCAGATGCAACCAGTTGCTGCAGATGCACCTGGCAGATTATCTGCTGTAGTAAATAGCCTGGGTGTTATGTGACAGGAGGCTTTTCCCAGAATGTGGTTTGTTTTTCACAGACCCTCTCCAAAATGGAGTTGTCTTGTCCTCTTCCCATCACGTCCCTGTGTGCCGTGTGCTAACATGAAATGACGAGATTGTCTCCCTTCCTTGTCCACATCAGAGGCAGGAGAGCCGAGATGAGCAGTGACACATTCACTCTCAGTGCTCCCCTGCTCTGTGAGTGCACATCTGGGAGGTTGTGTTTCTGCTTTTTGGAGGAGTGGAGCACACAAAACTGGCTCTGTCCGAGCCTGGCATCAGAGTGTACAGCAGGTTTGTCCATCACACTTTTCACTGATGTTCTCATCGCTCACCTCCAGTGTTTGAATGTTACAATATGGTCACATCTCCTTTTTGCTCCCCTTATCGGGCTTATCCAACCATGAAGACCAATTACTGATTTTAGTAACTTAATTGTTTTATGAGAATTGAACCACTTAGCTACTCCTGGGACAGATCACTCTATATATTCATGGTGACACTCTATATATCCACTGTGACTTTCAAATGCAAGTGAGCACAGCGTGACTTCTTCTCATCTCTGAAGCCAGTCCCACACTCCAAGTCATAACAGACAAATGGAAGGAGGTAGCAGAATATCATCACTGGCATAAGTAATTCCCATTAGAAAAAAATGTTAAAAGCAGGATTGTCCCCTGCCAGAAGTGATTTAATTTTTTGGTAATGTGTTAAGATCTTGCAGTGAGAAGGACCAGTGGTGCTATAAACTTTCAGGAATTCTGGTTGTAAAGACGTGCTGCAAGTACTGCCAGCTTTCTAAGAATGTCATGTGCATCTAAGTAGGCTGAAAATGAGAAGCAAACACTTCTCACACAGGCTCTCCCATGGTTTATTAAACAGATTAGTTCTTCAAGGGTTATATCAACACTGAAGGGTAGCTTGGGAGGTGCATCAGCTACAGGAGAATAGAGCAGGAGGATTTGATGCTTTATATGTAACTCCAAAACAAACAGCTGAGAGAAATCACTTGGAGCCTATATGAATCTGAAATCCATTCAGGTTTAATGAGTTACCAAAAAGTGCACATGGAAGAATTTGCTTTAAAATTCTCCCTCAAATTGCAGCTGTTAAAAAAAAAAATAGCAGAAAGGAGTGACTCATGTGGAAGACCATGTCAGAAAATAAAATCTCTTCCAAATGCTTTGGGGAAAAATGGACATATGCAGCAGGAAATAAATTTATCATATGTGGTTGAGTATTTGCCAGCTTTACAGTGGGATTTATTTCTTCCAGTGTTTTACATATTCAAAGCTTGTTGTAAATATTTAATAATTACTAGCAGATTATAACAGCTGTGATTGTAACAGTTATGTTAAGTTCCTCAGGGCAGGACCCATACCTTCACTAAGATCCTTTTGAGTCACAAACATTTAATAAATAATAGGCAGCACCAATGATTTGGTTACTGCCTTCCCTACATGTGGCTCCAAAAATTCAATTCTGTCAGCTTGACAAGGCAGAATTGCCTCCAAAGGGAAATTCTCCCTGCTGAGCCCTGTGCAGGAGCAGCACAGCCTGCCAAGGCCACTGCCCATCCTTTGCTGCTGGAGCTCCTCCAGGACTACAGATCCCAGCTTCACCTGCATCCTGGAGACTGCACTCGTCCTTCCAGAGGAAAAAAAGGTATATTTGGAGGTTGCAGCACCTGTTACTACAGCAAGAGCTTGACTACAATTTATTTGTTTTAATGCAAAAAGGGAGAAAATAATAAAAATAATTTTCTTCAATTTCAGCTGTAGTTCTAAAGCCTGAACCAAATTATGGATCTCCCAATGTCAGTGTCCGCTACATGAAAGTCCAGAGAGTTGAAATGAGGTAGGATGAAGGTACAAAGCAAAAACCTTTACTTAGGGCTACACTTTATCTATCTATCACTTGTATATTATAAAGACCTTGGGAGTTGGACCTCTTATCAAAGTGCATAAGAATATTAGTCGCAAAGACTTCCACTTTTATTTAAAAAGCTTATTTAGCAGAATAACAGCATTTTTTGATTGAGGAACAAACTCACAGATGGATTTTTTACCCCATAAGAAAAGAAGAATGGGCAGTGGTGAGAAACACAGCTCCATCCTTAACAGTCCCAATACGACAACAAATGTAGAACGAAACAAAATCTCTTAAACAGATCAGAAGAGAGGAGGTTTAAGAGAGACCGATATGCTCTGGTCGTGAGGTTTTTGTTGGGATGGGTCTGTCCCTGCCGGATCTGTCCCTCCCAGGGTCTGTCCCTCCCGGATTTGTCGGGTCGGGTCTGTCCCTCCCGGGTCTGTATCTCCCGTGTCTGTCCCTCCCGAGTCTGTCCCTCCTGGGTCTGTATCTCCCGTGTCTGTATCCCCCGTGTCTGTATCCCCCGTGTCTGTATCCCCCGTGTCTGTCCCTCCCGGGTCTGTCGGGTCGGGTCTGTATCTCCCGTGTCTGTATTCCCAGTATCTGTCCTTCCCGTGTCTGTCCCTCCCGGGTCTGTATCTCTCGGGTCTGTCCCTCCCGTGTCTGTATCCCCCGTGTCTGTCCCTCCCGGGTCTGCCGGGTCGGGTCTGTATCTCCCATGTCTGTATTCCCCATGTCTGTCCCTCCCGTGTCTGTATTCCCCATGTCTGTCCCTCCCGTGTCTGTATTCCCCATGTCTGTATTTCCCGTGTCTGTCCCTCCCGTGTCAGTCCCTCCCGTGTCTGTATCCCCTGTGTCTGTCCCTCCCGGGTCTGTATCCCCCATGTCTGTATCCCCCATGTCTGTATTTCCCGTGTCTGTCCCTCCCGTGTCTGTATTTCCCGTGTCTGTCCCTCCCGTGTCTGTCCCTCCCGGGTCTGTATCCCCCATGTCTGTATCCCCCATGTCTGTATCCCCCATGTCTGTATCCCCCATGTCTGTCCCTCCCATGTCTGTCCCTCCCGTGTCTGTCCCTCCCGTGTCTGTCCCTCCCATGTCTGTCCCTCCCGTGTCTGTCCCTCCCGTGTCTGTCCCTCCCGGCTCAGTCGCGTCCCCGGGCCGGGCTGCGGTGCCGTGCTGACATCTAGCGATCACCGCCGGGCAGCGGGCACCCACCGGCCCGACACCCCCGGCACCCCCGGCTCCTCGGCATCGAGACACAGGGGACAAAACGCCACAAATTGCGCAGTGAGGGGCACAGTCAGAGCCGTGAGCGTTCGGTCTCAGGCTGTCATCCCACACCTGTGCTGGGCACACCGGGGAACACAGCCCTGCTCACTGCTGCAGGGTTTGGATCTCAGATCCCGGCAAACACACCGAGCGTGGAGAGAGGATCAAAATGTGTGACTGGATCGTTTTCTGCTGAGTACAAATGATGGTGGGATGAGCGGAGTTACTCTGCTGGGAGCTCCCTGGAACTGCTGGAAGTGGTGAATAACTCATCCCCTGTGTGCAACAGCAGGAAACAGCAAGAATAACTGCATAGAAAAAGCACAAGCAGTGGCAATGCTGTGCTGGCTCTGGCTGTTTGGAAATAGTTGGTGGGTAGAGGTAAAAACTCAAGGTGGGGTAAGAAGTTGGTGCAAAAAGGGAGGAATTTGGACTAAAAAATGGAAATTCGGTTCTAAAAAGGAGATTTTGGGACAGAAAAAGGAAAATGTGGGACCAAAAAAGGAGAATTTGGGTCTAAACAGCAGAAATTTGTGACTAAAAATGGAAATTGAGGAGCTAAAGAACAGGCAGAGCTCACTCAGGCAGGTGTGTGCCAAAACCACAGGCCTGAACTAGCCAGAGGCCATGGAAGCATGGCAGGAGTGGGCAGGAGCTGGAGACGCTGAAGTGTTTGTGTTTCTGCTGACTCCTTGTCTATCACTTGTCTGTCACAGAGCTGAGACTTTCCTCCCAAAAATTCCCGAGGCATGCAAAATGTACCATTTTTATCTAGGGGAAGGAAATTCTTATGGCTAAGGAACAGGACTCGATGCAAGACTCCTGTTCTCAGTCCTGAATCTCACTCAGGTCCTTACAAGGACTTGACTTGATTTATAAAACCTTGCCTGAGAAATTAGGTGGGTGTGTAGAGCCTGTGCTTGTGATTCTCCTACAGTAATTATGCATTCATGGTAATATAAAAGGCAGTGAAATCTTCCATTACTGCCAATCTTCCATTGCTGCCTGATCCTGCAAAGATCACCACAATTCCTACAGCTTTTAAGAGCAGCATGAAGAGTTTCGGTATAACCAAGTGGTCACTCTTGGATTATAGTTCAGACAAAGTGATGACAAAGTCAGGAGGGCATTTTATGAAGGAGACTTCCAAAAGTGAAATCTTCATGTAACTTTAAGGCTGTTTTGAAGCCGTTTATTCAAAGTTAGACTTTAACAAGTACAACCCTCTGGGATAGGTTTTGCTCTGCTTATGTCACTCAAGTCATACTTTTTCCCCTTCACTAGATGGCAGCAAGAAGATAGCTATAGCGATTTGCAAGATTAGTATTTTTTTTAATAATAAAACAGAGTTTTCAACTAGTTTGTTGTAAATATTTGTTTGAATGGTTTTTTTTTAGCAGTCCCCTTGGATAGAAAGCTCTCAACAACCAAACCTCAGCAGCAAGTTGGTCAAGAGCAGCAGCAGAGGATCTGAAACATCTCTTTTCCAGGCAGGACAGGATTTTGGTGAGGGTTTAGAGGGGAAGGAGCGATTATCCGGTCTGCAGTTCCCTCTGCTGGCAAATTCTCTTCTTGCAGCAGCCGGGCTGGAGGCAGCGGCGGTGCTGCAGGGACAGGCACACCCAGCCAGCCTGGGCTGAGCTCCTTGGCAGGGCCACAGGAGCCCCTGGCCTGAGGAGAACAAGGGCACATCATCCTCTCTTTCCCATCTGGCTCTGCTCCAATCCTGCAGATTCAGGATGTTTAAAGTGGATGTACAGTTCTTGCTGCTCCCAACTCCCAGTCTCCTTCTCCTGTTCCTCCTATCAACCCTCCAGAACTAGGACAAAGTTCTTTATGCAGCTAGAAATGCATGGATGATCCCTAGCTCTGCTACACCCTCTAAAAACTGAACAGCCCTCATTATTGCTTCTGCTGAAAGAAAGGATGTACAGCTACTGAGCCCTGACAGAGAGGAGTAAGCTGGTATTTTTCAGGGAAAACTTGAATTCTCTTATGCAGAACTTCATCCCAGAATATACAACAACTGAAGAGAAGGCAGTAACAGGGACCCCAGCTACCCCCTGGAGCCCAAGCACTTTCCTTCAGTGAAATAAAACCGAGTGCCAGGGGGAAGCACAGGGGCTGCATGACACCAGTGGGAAGGTGCTTGGTTTGCCAAGAAGAAAGTGTTGATGGAAGCAGTAGGATGCAGAAGGAAGGGGTGGGCTGGCTCTTCAGAGCTGAATAACTCTGTGTAGTCATGGTGTGGCTGGGTCAGGGCGGTGCATGCTCACACTGGCAGTCACTGGCAGGTTTTGGTGGCTGTGCTCAAGCCCATGTTGTCTTATCCTTCAAGCTTAGAGGCACTAAGGAAGGTGAAGGGGATTCTCCTGCTCACTGAGCTTCTCCCACTGAGTGTGCTTGTTTGGCTCTCACACTTCTGCAGAGCTGACCCGTGAGAAGAGGAGGTGATGCCTGAGGTGCTTGAGAGAGCTGGGTGTGACAAGTGGCCCTGAAAAAAACTAAAAGTGAGAGAAGTTCCAGTGGGTCGGGGCTGGCAGTGGATGCAGGATGTGCAGGATTCACAGAAATGGGGACAGACTTTCAATCAAAGGGTTTTTAAAGCAGGTTTTGGGTACAGGATGATGCCCAGGCTTCTGCCCCTAAAAAAAATTGCTTTGTTCTTCTTTTTCCTGCCTTTCCAGAGGTTTGTGCTTCTCTGGGAGCTTTCAGTTCTCTCCTGCAATGTCAATGTCCCAACCTAACAAGTGAGGGAAAGCTTGGCTGCTCTAATAAGACAAGAGAGCAGTCAAAAATGGATTAAGAAGGGACTGAATGTGTCTTGTGAGAGCTTGGCTATTGATTTCTAACCTTCCCATTCTCATGTTATTGCAGAAATTATTTTCTTCTGCACTGTGCAGAGATTAAATATTAATAAATATAAAATTCCAAAAAAAAGGGAGAGAAAAAGACCAGATCCCAAGACATCCTGCTGTACAATTAAAAACCAAATGAAGGATTTCTAGAATAAAAAACTTTATTTCCTGAACTTTTCTTGGGCTCAGAGTAGAAACATAAGGCGGTTTGATGAGATAATTTGGAATGTTTCTATTTAGTGTTTTGTAGCAGGGGTGTGTGATTTGGAGCCATGTCTCATTGCAGTAGGGTGAGGATACAGACAGAATAAAAATAGGGATGGAGATTTACTTAGATCTCATTCACCAGTGACCCATTTACTCACTGATGATGAAGTAAGGGGGAACACGCAGGTCTGCTCTGCCTTCACTTGCCCTGCATCCTGCAGTCATGCTCAGTTCCATTAGGCTGCTATTTATTATTTAACAGAGGAGATGGAAGACAAGACACACCAAGGTGATTTTTATGTCCTAGACGTTTCATTTGCACAAAGAGTGCACAAGCTGCTACTTCCCTTCCCACGAACTCTGTGCTTTCCAAGTGGAACCCATGTTCCCCTGCAGGAGGAGGGGAATGGACAGGCAGGCTCTGCATGCAGGTCAGGGCTCCCAGTGCTCACAGGCTTTGCAAGGAAATCTGCTCTCCCAGGACAGCTCCACTGATCATTCTGCCCATCTTCCTCGTGATTCCATCAAACTGGGCACTGGCTGAGACAAAAAAAAGAGGGTGCAGCAAGAATCTCATGTCCAATTTCTTGTGAGATCACTATTTTTTTTCTGTAGCAACATATGGGATAATGCAAATTAAATTTGGAGGCATGGAATATGGAAGACTGTTCCTTCTCAAGAGAATTGTAACCATGAGAAGGAGAATTGTTAGGGTCTTACCCAAATCATTCAGTGCTCTTCCAGCACTCTAAAGGGTTACTTCAGTTGGTACATTGTCCAACTAATTCAGAGCAAAATTAGGGAATGCAAACAGAAGGGGAAGGAAGAAGATACCTCTATGGTCTCACGAGCACAACCAAAGGCAGGATTTGACCCACTGCTTTTCTCCAATCCTATATTCAACAGTCAGTGGTGTTGCTGGCTGATTTCCATCCTAATTCAATAGTTTTCAAGCTGCACAAGACGTTTGATCAGTTTTTACATCCCAAAGAGACAGACCGATAGCTGGCTATACCTCGTGTGCTCCTGTCTCTATTAATCTTTTTTAATGATCTCTCTAGAATTCATGGCTGTGGTTGTGCCTTTGCTGCTGTCAGTGCTCCATGGCCTTGCTGCTCAGCTATTTCAGGTCAGCTCATTGACTTTGGATCTTGTCCCCACATTACTCATTTCATTATGGTCCTGCAGCCTGTTCGTGTTTCCTCAGAAAAGCGAGCTCAGATGGAACTTTCAAGTCTGTGGAGAGAGACCCAGCATTGGATAGCAGAGATACTGAGCTGTTTCTCTGGATTTAAGGGAATTTGGTGGGTAAATTTGTGTCAAACATGTCAGCAAGTGGAAACCTGGCCTGGGCTTCAGATTCTGCTGTAGGGCTGAGCAGATGGGGCTCCAGTCTTCAGTTTTTTACTGATTCGCTGTGTGCTTGAGGTGGCCCAGGTCTGTGAATCAGTGGGAATCAGGAAGCTAAAAGCTTGTGAAACCCTGGTTATAAAGTGCTGGAGATTCTGTAGCTTAAACAGTGGCTCCTATCAGCAGAGCTGGAGCACCTCACCATGCACACCCTCAGCCTGAAAATAAAACACCTTCAACTGAGCAGTGGTCCAAGAATGCTTGTAGAGGTTGTGAGGGATCACTGATGGCTTCCAGCCCTGGAAGGCACAGGAAATCATTGATTTCTGCCATTCCTCACGCTCTCTGCTTTCTGTGCTTCAGTCCCTTGTCTTTAACAGAGCAGTGTTTACAGTGCCAGGCTCTGAGAGGTCCATCCCCAAAAGATTGCAGTGCTCCATCCATCCCCTGCTGGTTCTCCAGTGCAGTACCACAAAAAAAGGAGGCAATGTCCTTCCTGGGTGTCTAAAAAGAGCGTCTGCAGATTACCCAGCATGTCACACCCAGGTTTAGAAGCACCATAAGGCATCATTTGGCAGACACCAGGCAATATTTAGTGACTATGGGAGCTATATATAATGGAATTACGGAGGGTGTGAGAAAGCAGTACCTCCTCCCATCTGCCCCCTTAAGGGATGCAAATGCTTTGCTATGATCCTGTTCCCTGAGAGCTGGAACTTTAGCAAATAAGGGACTTTATTAAGTTGCTAATAAGATTTCATTTTCTCACTAATGCTGTGGTGCTACATTATTAATTTAAAACTGTATTTAGCCTGACATGCTAAAGTGCTAGGCCTCATTATTAATGCATAAACCCATGCCTCTGTTGTTTAATTAAACACCATGATTATGAAGTTCTGATGTGGTTTAATGATAGCAGGCTGGAGTGGCAGTACATTCCTGTGCTCAGATCTCCCCCATTTCCCCTCCTGCTACTTTCCCCTTTCATTTCTCTTCAAAAGCACAAATGCAGTTGTTGTTCTGCTGAATAAACACCACATGACAAATGATGTTGATCTTTCCAAGGTGACAGAGAACTGCATTTTTATTTTCCTAGGCTTAGCTTATTATTGACCAGAGATTTCTCTCCTCCTTCTGTTAATGGCTCTGAAGGTAACTGTTTGTATTTCCCCAGAAGACAATATAATCCTTGCCCCCAGTAAAGTCAACACCAGCTTCTGATATCAATAGGGCAGAGCTTCACCCAAAGACAAGAACAGACCTAGAAAAAAAGCCCAGGTTTTATATGTCTGTTTAGATGTGGTAATTCCTCAACACTTGTTATCTTGGACATGGAGCTTGGTCCAGGGAAGAGGATGTTGTACTGAATCCCATAAGAATTGATGGATCTAGACCAGGGTAATAAACACTGTGGAGATTTTTATCCCCCCAGCATCCTTCTGAATTGGATTCAAGTGTTTTGGAGTCCTTGTTTCATGCAGCTCATAACTTGTTGTATCCTCACTGATGTCCTTTGCAGGACCAAGGTTTTCTGATAGATTTTCTGCAATGCATTCCTCTCCTTTCTCCCCTCAACATTTGGCTTCATCATCTTACTCCTCCCTGTTTCTCTCCTGATTCTTTCTGAACAGCAGCTTACCCAATCTGGCTTGCAGAGCCTCTTGCTTTATTGACTAGGAGTAAAATTAAACATATTCCTATGTACTCTCCTGCTTAATAAGGATTTGCATAGCTCAGCCCTCTGTGCCTGTGTTTCTCTCCACACCCCTTGCCTGTTTGTCTGTTCAAACAGGAGGTTCTTGGCTTAGAGCCTCCTATTTCCCAAACTTTGGGGTCTCCCAAAAGGGAAAGGGGGGATTTGCTGAGTCCTTTGCTGGAACCAAAATTTTACCCCAAGGATTTTTTTCAGCCAAGGAGGAGAGGGAACAAAGAAAAAGTTGCCTGACAGCACTGGGGGTGCAGGAGCACTCATCATTCTGGCTGTTTCTAGCAGGGTAGGTAAAGTCCCTCTTTATTGCCATCCAGGTGAATTCACAGCTGACAACCAGTGCTTTTCCCAGCAGAGACCAAATTTTCTTTCCAAGCAGGCATTTGAAACATATCTCAGATTCTCTTCCTTATACCTCTCAAAGAGGAAAATTGTTCATTATAATCAACTGTCCTTCACTTTCCTGCCCTGAAAGGGAGCGCACAGATCTGTTCTCTCCATGTGCAAATACAACAGAAATGTTACCAAGCTTAACTTCCTTTAGTAGATTATTTTTTTAAAGTATGTGTTCAGCAAAGTAACCTTTCTCTAACAAAGAGATGACCTCTTTGCATTTATGTAGTGCTTGTTGCTAGGATTTAGATCTTTGCTGAAAGCTGTTATTTCTTTTAAGTACAGGAGAAAGTGCATTTTCACCTCCATTTGGGTAAACTGTCATTTTCTACTGTTCACTGCTTTTCTCACCACGGAATAATAACTTGAGGTTCAGTGGGCTTTTTGAGAGAATGCATTCCAGAAGTGTGGTGAGGCCTGGGAAGTCCTCCACGTTTGCTGGTGGGGGAGAAAAGGAAGAGGAGGGAGAAGGCTTCTGAAATGTTTCAGGCTCCTCAGTGGTACAGCTGCTCAGCTTCTGCCATCAAATGATATTCAGTTTCGGAGGGTCATGCAGGTATTTTATAATCACACACAAAAAGCAGCCTGTGGGTAGCAGGGAAGCTGTACCTATATGCACAATATATTATTTTTGGTGGTAGCACCAGCATCCATAGGAAGCCACTTTAGGCAGATTTAAGAGGTTTCTGTCCAACCGTGATACTGATGAATAACAGAAATAATCTAATATTGCTCTTTGTGTGGCTCTGTTCCTGGTGCCATTGCAAGCCATCCCATTAATATGGGATGCAGGAGGTGCCAGGTGAGTGCACATGCAGTGGGCTGTGACTGAGGGGAGGGACAGTCACACACACGTGTGCAGATCCCTTATTCAGACACAGAAATGAGTCTCATCTCTCCTAAACCACTTCCTCTATTACTTTCTTTAGTGAGAGACTAAAACAGACCACAAAGAACAACTTGACTTGTGAGATCTCTTTTCTCTGCACATTGAGCATGGAAAAATCCCTCAGTTCCTTGGAAACCAGTGAAGACCCTGCCTGGTGGGGAAAAAGACCCAAACACTTCCAGCATGCGCAGCTGCAGTTGTCTCCAAATAGAAACAGGCAAAGTCAAAATGTTCCCTAGGAATATTCACACTTTTCTTGGTCAAAACTGCTCTTCAAACAGATGACTTCAGAAGCTGGATGTGCTGTTTGCCAGTCTCACAGAATTTCAGGAGGTGGAAAGGCAGCATTATGAGCATTTAGGAATCGTGTACAATAATTGAATTGATTGCTCTGTGCAGAGTGCAGTGGGTGCTGTGTGTCCCAAAAGCCAGCCAGGCCGGCTGGGATGGCAGGAGCAGTTCCTCTTGCACCCTCCTTCTCTGTATTACGTGCACTCAGAAGAGAGCAATCACTGGTTTCTCTGCAAATGAAACAACTAAAATTAACCAGGTCCAAATCCAACCTGTCCAAGAGACCATGGATTCAGCAGGATCAGAAGCCCTTGGTTAAGCATCCCCTGAAAGTCTACCAGAAGTTTATTAGTATGGTAATTTATCTGGGTGAGCACATAAAGATGCTAATTGAAATGCTTTTTTTTTTGGTGTTATTTTTTAAAGGCAGAAAGGTTGGAGATTTTCTAGGAGTTAGTAGGAGTTGGTAGAGCTGTCACTTAAGTTTCATCATTTCATAATGTTACAATTTCATTATTTTCTTATGCTTCATTTTAAATATTATTATTTTTCAAATTTTATTTTAAGCATAAAGAACAAAGACCTTGATACTCCAAAGATTTGGGGCTCGTGCCACGTCTGGTTCTGGCCTTGATGCATGGAGATAGATTGAATTAATCAAACTTCTTCACACTGCTGTTTAATCGGGTTTACAATTAGCTGAGGGCTGCAGGTCTCCTGGGCCTATCAGCTGCAATACAGCAGCTCTGCAGCCACACACTGGGAGTGCCTCAGACCAGATTGTCATAATGTGCCATGAAATTAAAGCGTGATGTTACTTGACAACAGAATTTATATCTCTCCCTCCCCCCCTTTCTTCTCTTTCACAGAGTCCCTACCTAGAGACAGCCTCCCTGTGGAGTTGCACCCACCTGCTCTAAGCTACACAGCTGCCTTCAAAAGAGTTGCTGGTATTATGAAGCCAATCTGTGTTCCTCTGCAGGCACTCTGATATCCCTCCCTTTCAGTGGCAGATGATTTGGCTGTGAGGAGCTAACAGGCACACAGCTCTTAACTTGTTCCGATTCTTGCTCCAATGTATTGATCTCATCACTCCTCCTCTTCCTCACAGTGCTGGTGTTTGCTCTCCCCATGGTGATGTCCAGCCTGCTCCAACACACTGCTGTTCAGACTGAAAGAAAAAACAAAGAGGACTGGGGAACTTGGTTTTTCCATCCCTCAGCCCTCATCTTTTGGCAAGCCACATGGATGCATGGTTAGGGAAAACACAAACCAGTCAAGATCTGGTGAACAACACTGCAAACAACAACTAATGAGCTGGCTGTTGGATGATTTTGTGTGTTCAGTAAGCCTGTCATAGGAAGAGCTGGAAAGAAGAATGCAAGAACCCAGGAGGAGGCTGGAAAGAGGTGAGGATCAGGCTGAGTGGGTCATGGAGGATGCTATTCCCTCCTTGAACTGACCTGGAATCCAATTTATTCAATGTACACCTTAGAAATCCATGGGCAGGTGATAAAGAACCCCCTGCAGCAGAGAGGAAAGGGCTGGGGGAATGTTCCTGCTGCTGAGGTTGGACTGTGGAATATTCTCAGCTGCAGCCCTGGAGGGTGCTGGAATTACACTGGGCATGGAGAATCCCAGACCAGGACAGGACCTGGCCAGGTGATGGGGGATGGAGGCAGCTCTGGTCCTGCTGAAGGGAGCAAGTGATGCTCCTGCAGACAGGAGGCTTTGGATGACTTTGATGACTTTGATGACACGGTTTGGTTTCTGCTCCTGGGCTCTCCTGACTTCTCTGGGTCTCAGAAGGGACCAGACCCACTGGTGGCCTGTCCCTTCAGTTCGTAATCATGGATTCTGTTCATTAATTCTGTGCATTTTTCTACCTCTGCTACCGAATTGAAAACCAAATCATATCCACAGAACAGCACCCAGAGAGAGGTGACAGAGGTGAGACTCATGTAAAACAGACAGAATTATAACTCCTACATTCACTTCAGCTGTATCTGCTGCTTGAAATGGCACAGATCTACAATTCTGAACATTATTTGGACATAATTAATCAGAGTAACCTCCAGTTAGTTATCAAACATGGGAACAAAATGAATTTTGCTTATAAACCCTCCCCCCCAAACTCTCTAAACCTCTGTCACCTGTTGTTTTCCAGTCTTTTTCCCTTCCTCCGTGGTCCTGAGCATCTCCCAAGGAGGAAGTGATTATTCAGAAAATTGATTCTGCTCCCATTGAAGGTGATTACTTCCCCCATGCTGAACTCCACAAAAGCACAATCAGGTGCACAGCCAAGGTAGTTGGAAGCATTTGCATCTTACACAGGTTGGCCTGCAAACACCTGTAGTTTTCCTGGCTGATAGCAGCCATTGATGGGCATAGGGGGGTAAGGAAGAAATCAGGGAACTTTAAAAAGCAAAATGAAAAAAAGGACATTTTTCTGACTGAGAAAAATCAAGCTTAATGAACTGAGATGAAATTATTTCCTCAATTTACTTGGACATTTTAAATTAGAAGCAGAGTGTAACCTCTGCTTGCAAATTGCTGTAAACATTTCAATCACTCTCTAATTCTTGGTAAAAGGGAGGGAAGGCTGGACTATGAAATACTAATCAAGGATCACTCCTGGGAAAGCAGGACTCTTTGTTTTCCAGTTTTTTTTTTTTTGGGAACAGAGTTTCTAGGGCTGCCACTTTATAAAATTACATATAATAGATATGTATATATGTATGTGTGTATATACACACACACATATATATAGATATAAAAATATGAATATTTATGAAGGGTTTGCTAGTGACAGATCAGGCTGGCCCTGCAGACCCAAAGGAATTAATGTAAATTCCATTCAACCATGAAAACCCACTAGAATTGAAGTGTATTTCAGCATGGTGGATAAAGCACATCAAAGAGTAGAATTTCTATAAGATAATTACACACAATGCAACTCTAATCACAGAAAGACTGTGGATATTGCTGATAAAGCATAATAAATCTTTTATGACTATGCCTTGTTCTGCTGAATCAGCTTTCTGTTTCTATTGCACTAAACTCTAGATTCTTGCTCTTATTTATATATTTACAATTTTAAAAACCCACATTGGCTAACAATTTAATGTAGATTCCGTGAAAGGTTTGAGCTTATTTAGATTTTTGTTGTTGCACTTGTTGAAGTGCAGCGAGATAAACAACAGCAGATATTCATCTCTTCTGTCTGGCAAATCTGCAGAAATAAATTGTCTACTAGATGAGAACTCCTCTTTCCCTGGCATTTTAAGAAATTGGAATAATTTCAGTTTTGACAGCTCGAAGAGCTCAGAATTCAGGCTCCTTCCTCCATGCTCTGTAGCAGATTCACAGAATGATTGAGGCGTCAGAAGTCTCTGGACATTGTCCAGTCCAGCCCCCTTGAGCCACCTCAGGACCTTGCCCACCCCCATTTTGAACCTCTGAGCAGCTGCTTCCTGTTCTTCACCCTCACAGGAAAATGTCTTTCCACACATTTAAACAGAATTTCCTACTTCAGTTTGTGCCCATGGCCCCTTGTCTTCCCAGTGGGCACTGCTGAGAAGGGGGTGGCTGTTTCTCCCCTCAGCTGCTCTGCCCTTACTCAGAGGTGTAAATCTGGGGACAGAGCCAGCCCTAGCAGCAGTGACCTGTGCTGGGGTAGGGCCTGATGCTGATAAAACCCCAACCCCACATCTGCAGGCAGCTGGAAACACAGAGCTATGGTCACCAGCTATTTCTTGCCTGTTCCTGGGGACCCCTTGTGGGTTTTTTTGTCTATCAAAACATCTGGGCACCAGCAGACACGTTCATAGAAGGGTCTTTACAGTTCTTTAAATGAGAAGCGAAAAGTTTGCCTTCTTCACAGGAGCTTTGCCCTTCATTTATCTTTCTGGCATATGGGCAGCAGAAGGTCTCTGCTTCTGACAGAGTGAAAGAGTCTTACATATGGCTTAATTATAGTAAATTACCAGCAAAGGGAAGAGTTTGCAGGGGGACAGCTGAATCCCACCCATGGGTTCAGGGAACGTCTGCCCAGGATCTCAGCGCTGTGCCACATTTCACAGGGACGCTCTGCTCCACCCCAGAGGACAAACTGTTCTGAGAAAAGTCCATCCCCTGGTGTCTGTCTGGGCTGGGAGCCTTTCTGTACATGACAGCATGGGAATTGTCTGGCTTCTCAGCCCTTCCATGATATCAGAGCCTGATTTACATTGCCAGCATCACCCTGGGTGTCACCCAGAGGGAAGGGCCTTTGCATGCAGCTCCCCAAGATGACACCAGAGACCACGTCAGGAGAATGCAGCCTTGCAGAAAATGTTCTTCCTTTGCCCAGTTTACATCACATCTTTGAAAGTGTGTCCCTCCTGTGGCAGTCTGAAGTGAATAAACAAAGTTCTGGGGAAATGGTACGCAGTGTTCAAACACTGTGCAGAACTTTAATGTTCTCTGAGTTGTGAGGAAATGACTACAAAAGCCTTGGAAGAGCAAAGGAAGAGAGTTAGCTCAAGGCAAGGTGATATTCCCTCATTAAAATCTATTAGTGCGAAGTTAAGACGTCAAAGACATTTCACTTGTTCCAGGAGGGTATGAAAGCCCATGCTATTAGTGATCAGAAGGGACTTGAGAGTCCTGTTTGCCAAAGAGGAGGGTGGAGAGAGAAATGAAAAGAAAAAAAAAAAGCATTTGGGCATTTAATGTTATCTGAGAAGAATAATGAATTCAGCTGCCTTAAAACAACAACTCTTTGGATCATAGAAAGTCGTTTTTAAGGAAAAAAAGCCTTCTAAATGTAGGTTGAGATTCTGTGTGCAGTTTTTCAAGCCAAACTGCTGCACAGAGACACTGACAGTCCAGTCCCAAGGGCAACCAACCTTGTGTCTCCTCAGCCATTTTACAGAGGGTGAATGAGGCTGTAAAAGACTCAACCATTAATTCTCAGATTATCTGGATGTGTGCTTGTGGGTGGTGTGTGCAGCAGAGCCGTGGGATCACAGGTTACAATGAGCTATTTAACATCAGACCCAACACTTTTAATATTCCACTGCTCAGAGATGACACCTGGGGTTTTTACAGTCCAAGAACCAAACCTTCCTCAGATGGAAGCTGCTTTGTTTTTGATGGTGGTTGGGCCCTTCAGATGCAGAGTTTTGGAAGAATCAGCAGCTGCATTCAGGGTTGTCTGAGCAGAGGCTGGAACAGCTTGTCCAGAGGAGCTGTGGAAGTGTCCAAGGCCAGGTTGGACAGGACTTGGAGCAGCCTGGGGTAGGGTAAGGTGTCCCTGCCCTTGGCAGGGGTTGGAACAAGATGATTTTTAGGATTCCTTTCAGCCCAGGTAGGTCTATAATTGTATGATTCTATGACAAGGGGTTATTCCATGACTGGAGAATTTGTGCAGCGTTTACTGAGTGCTTTCCTTTCCCTTTCCCTGAGAAACCACCAGGATTCTCCCATCTCTGCCTGGGCTGGGCTGTCTGTTCTGACAGCTTCTTTTATCACCAGCAGCCACGTGAGGAATGGCCACACTAAAGGTGAGGCTCTCTGTGCTGATAGCAGCCAAGGGTGTCCCCAGGTTTGCATTAATGCAGAGTGGTGATGTGGGCACGGGCTGATTGTGTTTGCTAACGCTAATCACTGCGGGGCCAGGCGAGCTGAGGAGCTGAACTATATTTCATCCACTTTGACAGAAGGAGGAGTCCAATGGAAATGATTTTTATCTCTGGTTGTGGCTGAGCTAAATTAATGCTACCTCTGGTGCCGAAAGGCTCAGCAGAGCAGATGTCTGTATTTGACGTGCTGGCCTTGGTTGGGGCACCAAACTGCACATCAGCCTGTGCGTGAACTTAGGGACGAAACTGGTCCTGTCCCCAGCTGCATGGGCTGAGCAGCCTGGAAGATGGAGATGTATGGAGTGAAGCCACAGTTTATTTTGCTCGCTTGAAACAAAGACAGGTCACCAGAGCTGAATTCCAACTGCTGTCAGGTCCTTTCCCATGACATGTACAGAGGGAAAACAGTGAGGGAAAACACCTCAGCAACTCTCCAGCACAACACTACGTAATTAATTGCTGAGCAGTGATGATTAGTACCCTGCCAGGAGTGTAGACCTCTGCCTGTATTGGTTTTACCTGAGGAGCTCTGCACTCACAGACCAGGTAAATGCAGCTGTGTGTTAGGCTCTTCCTCAATCATCCAAACCTTGCCATCCTGGGAATCCTGGCAGCTTTCAAGGTTTAAATAGGGGTAAGACACTGCAAGGGATAGACAGAGCTGCTGCTGTGCCCAGGTGGGAGGGAGGGTGGGTAACAGAAGCCTGGTGAGGAGCCCTGCTCTCACCTCGCTCCTGTGGGCTCCTTGCCATGGGACCCAGGGTGCTCTGTGCCCAAGGGCTCTACAGGGGACTGGCAGGACAATAATCAAAGCCTGCCATTACCCAGCCACCAGGAAAGCTTTCAGAAAGCCTCGCATCTTGCATTGTTTTTCTTGGAAAAGCATCTTGCATTTACTTCTTGGAAACAGAAACACTGGGCTAGGTGAAAGCAGAGCAGTCCCTGGGAAGAGAGGGGATGGAAGAGGAGCAGTGAAATCCACCCAGCAAATGAGGGAGAGACGGGAAGGGAGCGAACAGGGAAGCCAATGTGCTAATTGGCAGAGCGTGGTGAGCAGTGCCACCCACACTGCGACAGGTGGGATGTTGGGAGCCGAGGCAGGAGCCACTGCACACACATTTCCATGGCTTTATTCTCCATATCATGCTCCTCTTCTCATTTCAAGGTCTGATCAAGCCTGACTATTGTCACCCCTTTTTGCTGTAACGACACCTATTAATGTTGACAGTTGAGGTGGCTGGGGGATGTGATATTAGTACTGACAAATGC
The DNA here is from genome assembly GCA_013186435.1 of Turdus rufiventris. Lineage (NCBI taxonomy): Eukaryota > Metazoa > Chordata > Aves > Passeriformes > Turdidae > Turdus > Turdus rufiventris. The sequence continues at coordinate 1,532,571 of PYHW01010190.1, read as the reverse complement.
CGGTAATTTGCAAGCAATGTTTTCCCTCTAGCACCAGTGGGAAATCACCTAACCTTTACCAATAATTCTCAACGTAACTCACAAAATCTCATCTTCTATCATTATGAGGAGCGGCATTTCTGAAAATTATCAGCTTCTGCTTGAATCTATCCATGCTAGACTGTGCAGAGGAGATGATATTAATCAATGTGTGAGGCCCACTGTAATATTAAGGATTCTCTTACAAGATCTTTTTGCCATATGCTCTCTGATATTAAGCATACTTGATTATGCTTTCAGATAGTTTTTCCATCCTGTCACGTTGGCTTTAACTATTTTCTAGCTGTTGTTATCAGATCAAATTTTTTTAAACCATAATTTACTTAATGTGTCTGGGGATAGCACTTGTGTGTGTTTATGCTTTAAACCAACACTGCTTAATCAATGACTGGGGGACTGGTGTCAGTGTAACTGGCACAGATTTGAGGGCTGCAATGGGGACAGTGAGCTGAGCATCTGACCTGCCACACTGAGCATAAGCAACAGATTTTCAGAAGAGCTGAGCTTAGGGCAGCGTCTTCAGAGAATACATCGAACTGTGGGCCAGTAAAGTCTTGGTTAAGTCTTTTTAGTGGAGAATATACAAAGAAACCACACTGATAGAAAATGTCCTGACACCTGTGCCGAGCCAAGGAGCCTCCCGAGTTCACACACAGCCCGAGCTTATTTTACAGAAGCTGTAGCCAAACAATGCTGATAGCAACTGTCTTTTAAGTGAAATTAAAATGTAATGAGGGTGGGAGGCAGGGACGAGCTCGCATGGACCATCTGAGCTGTTGCAATTCTAGAATTCATCAGTGCCGCTGAAAGCAGAGAGCGGCTGTTGTGTTATTGATGCAGGCGGGGAGAAGGTTATTGCATTATTGACATGCAGGAGGTGCAGAGAGATTACCATGTTAGCAGCGGGACAAGAAGAGAGATTATCCAAATGCAATAAGTCATTGTTACAGCAAAGACATTTTTCCACACCTCCCTGCCCCCACCGCACTCCTTATCCCGTCCTTTCCACCTCTCTCCCGCATAATATGAGAGGTCAGTAATATCCAGACAGATGGTTGGGAGGGTTTATGGAGAGGGCATGCTTCCTTTGGTCATTTTTCTGAAACGGTGATTGTGCTCAGGAAAAAAGAGAAAGCATTTGGGTTTTCTGACTGGGATTAACTCACCCAAATGCCATGCTAGGGAAGGGAGAATGTGGGTGAGGAGAGGGTCCCTTTCACTGACATCTGTGCTGCATCCTAGGCACTGCAATGACCAGGGGGAAAATGCCACTGGATTCTGGCTTTTTATTAAATAAATAATTTTACTAATTTTCATTTTTTACTGTTTAAAATGGGAAGTAAACTTTTGAAGAGGCAACACATTGATCCTCAAAGGACTCGAATCCCTCAGTGAGAGAGTATTTATCTCTCAAGTTCACTTATTTGCTTGTAGATAACACCTGTCTCCTCTTATATTTCAGCTCCCTGGATTTAGTTCTGGCTGCTCTTAGAGCAGCCTTCCTAATACCAAACCCTAACTGAGTAAAATTATTGCCCACTGCAGAGAAAGTGACTCACTATGTAAAATATCCCCCCTGGAAAATGCACTGAGCTGTGTCCATGGTCAGAGCTGCAGCACAGAGATGCCCCATGGATAGCTGTGAGTTTTGGAGCTGGCCCGAAGTGATCAGCTTATATCCTCTCAGATTTAATTGGGTTATGGGGTGACTTCTGATCCCTGATCCCCAGGGAAGGAGCCACAAAGATTGCGGCGTCTGCAGCAATCTCATCTGTCCAGGGCCGCAGTCAGGGAGAGAAGAATGGCTGCTTAATCAGACACACAATCTAAAAATGTCACATTATTATTTATGAAGTGTTTAATAATCACACCACAATCATTGGACGCGGTGAGGTGGAAAAAGAAAATGTAATTTTTCAAATAATATATTCGAATTCTGTTATTTGGGGCGGAAAAAAAAAAACCACCAAAAACCCTCAGTAAATTATTTCTTTTAATTTGAAAAATACAGTTTGTGCTCGTCTTGCAACAATGCCTCATTTATGTGTGGATGAGAAGTCAGAGGCAGCTGGGGCAGTCTGGAATTCAGCAGTTTGTCCTGCTGCCCACGTGAACCTTTCACTTGCTGTTGTGAAACCCCACAAACTTTGTTCAGCAGCACGCTGGGAAGTTCAAACCTGGCTGTGATGTGAGTATCAATACAAATCCATAGGTTTTAGATAAAGCTATAGGATAATGGCATTTTCAGCTGGGATCAAGAAACAGCTCCACCACAGAAAACCACTTATTTATCTGTGCCAAGGGTGGCTGGAGAACAAAGTGAATGGAGAGATGGGGTCTGGAAGCTGGATGGGTGCAGGGAGGGTTTCTGCTGTGGGCATGGATTTCTGTGATGCTGGAGAATGTGCCTTGTCTCACATGAAAGGCAAGCAGAGCCCTGTGCTTGCTGAGGGAGAAAAGGGAACACAGAGACAGAAATTAATCTGAAAAATGGTGTAATTTGTAATTATTAGACAGTTATGTCTGGCTTTGTCTGCTTGTTCCATCTGATATCTCTTTCACCTACTATCTTTCCCCTTTTTGAGCATTTTGTAGAAGTATTTTGTAGAAAAGAGCTAAGCTCAAAAATGTGAACCCTTATCCTCTCTTGCTGTTTCACACCCTTCCTTCCAGACTGGCCTTGTCTTTACTGGTGTCTGGCTTAATTTTCCTATTTTCAATCACTGAGGAGCTGAGCAGTTCCATGTCCTGCTGCAGGAAAAAGGAGTTCAGAGCACTTTATTCCTCCAAGGCTGGCACCTTTTGCTGCCTGCTGGTTTGTGTGCCAGCAGTAAACACGAGGGAATGGCAGAGCCCAGGCACGTTGTGCTGCTCAGGAATTCCTGCTCCCTCTGTTGGCTGCCTGCCTCTGGAGCCATGGAGAGAAAAAGAAATGTTATTAGGTTATGTCAGGCACAAACAATTTCTCTACTCCTAATT